>PVIR01008269.1:0-17085 GCA_004026965.1 Petromus typicus
GTTATTTTTCTTTTTTTTTTTTTAATCATGGAAAGCTCTAAAAGGTTTGCTGTTACTGACCTATATAATGCTCAGCATAGACTAGATAAGCATAGATATATATTGAAATGAATTAATATTTTTTTTTTGAGACAGGGTCTCGCCTTGTGGTTCAGGCTGGCCCTGAGCTCAGCCTCAAACTCACATCACAGCAATCCTCCTGCCTCTGCCTCCCAAGTGCTGGGATTACAGGCGTAAGCCACCATGCCCGGCACTGTGGTATGCGGTACTGATTGCTGCTGGGCGTGAGTCTCCACACCCAGTATGGTATGTGGTTACCGGGATCGAACCTGGGTCCTTGCGCTTGCAAGACAGGCACCGGAACCACTGAGCTAACTCCCCGGCCCATGAATTAATTTGTTAATCTTAGTTTATTTCATAGGTCAAATTGGCTGCAGGAAGCAAAATTACTTTTCAAAATTAATTTCCACTAAGCTTCAACATTTACCTCTTCTCAAGTGTCCATTTGTTGCCCCAGCTTTTTTTTGTTTGTTTGTTTTTAGGACAATTGTGTTCTCCTGTGCTTATATTTATCTTCATCCTTTCTTACCACCATCCCCCTACCTGTGAACACAATCAGAATAACACTTTAAAGATGGTAGAAGTTCTGTTCTTTCACTTCTCACAGCAGTCTGGTGACTAGGTTTGGTAAGCAGCTTTTTTAGACTTATTTTTTACCCTCCTCTTCTCTACACTTCCACCTACTTTTCTTAATTCTTTAAGTCATAAGCACTTCCAACAAGATAGAACAAATACATCACATAACCATGGGTTTTTAAACCTCCAACTAGGTTGAACACAGTTCAATTATTCCTGTGGTGTGCAGACATTCAAAATCGTTCATAATTATGAGGAAATGATGGTTAAAAGTCACAGAAAGAAGGCAGAAAGTATTAAAAACACATAGAAAAACTGTCAGGAAATCAAATTATAAATATTAGTGAGAACATTGGTCATATAGGAAAGAGAGGGAATGTAAGAAATAAAGAGGAAAAAATGTTCTCATGACCCCTCATCGTAGGCTCCTTTTGTTTCAAATTTTACCACTTATTCTGGGGGAAATAAATGAGGACTAACAGACACAGTGAAAATAAGAAAGTTGAAATTATTGCAAAGTTCTTTCAAAAAAGGCCCCGCGCTCATTTCTCTTGTCATGGAGCTTTGTTATTTTAACATAGTGAGAGTTGTGGCATTTTATTATAGCACTTTGGTTCTGAAATATCTGAAGGGTCTGGGCCAGGTAATTTTATGCATCTCTTCTCCATGCTGGGAGTTAGCCAAGGAAAGGCTGTGAGGAGAAATCTCTCTTTCTTGGTTCTGTCTAGAAAGACACCAAAATGATCCACAGTGTCCATACGCTGAGGTGGTTGTTCAGACAGCGCCTTCCTCCTGCAGACAGACGTGGGGCTAAGAAAGGAGCCTGTGACCTCATCAGTCTTTTTAGACTGAAAGGCAGATGGGACTCTCAGATAACGTGTGGAAGAGACAGAGCATTAAGAACAAAATTCTGGACAAAGTTATCTGTTAGAATATATAGTTTTACTGAAATCATTAGTGAAGGAATGGAAATTAGACAACAAGACAAGAGCTGGTTTCCCTGAATGCTAACAGACGCAAACAGAGACACAGACACACAGAGTTAGCTGAAGAAGAAACCATGAGTTTAGATACAAAATCAGTTTAGATACCTTCAGTGTGACCTCGACTTTGCAGCACCCGTTCCCCTTTATCACTGGTGGGGTTGTAAGTCAAATATACTTTGGAAACAATATAACAAGAAGATGAAGCCAGGACTTCACTGGACTCTGCCTCCCTGCCAGAGTCTTCTTCTATTATAAACTTTGTACATTTTGAACCTTTCTCTACAAAGGAGCCAGTATGTTCCTATATCACAACTACTAGAATCATGTGCATAATTGGAACACATGGGCTCCTGGCACCATGACTCCTAGTGTTTGGAATGTGTGAAATGTGTTTTGGCTGCTTAGAAACATCTTTTGCTTATCAGCTAATTTGGAACTGAGTTCTCTTTAGGCAAAATGGACATTCCTTTAATAGATAGATACTTTTGCAAACAATACTGCTTCTCTTAAGTTTCACTCTGTCTGTCTTTCTCAGCAATGCTGTGGATTGACTCCTTGAACTGAGCTAGAGCCTCATTCTTTTTTTTAAAATTCAAATCTTTATTGGTACGTTATAAACACACATCATCATTGCATTCAACATTGAGAGTTTGTACCAGAATATGGCATGACTTGGTTCTCATTTTTCTCCTTCCCCCACTTGCCCTGCAACCCCCACCCCCTATATAAATAAGCTTTGTTTCCTTTTTTAAAAAATTAATATCACATTCTTTTTTCCCTCGTTATTTACCCCTACACCTTCTTTCCTTTTAAATATTTTCTATTTCACAATATCAACTATATATATTAGAACTCATTTACATCTTCATTTTCTCATACCAGAGAAAAGATACAATATTTACACATCTGTGACCTATTTATTTCACTTAGGAGGATGTCCTCAAGGTACATCCATTTGAATATGAATGACTCAATCTTATAATTTTTTTTTGAATTTATAAAATCATCTTTATTTCCGTGATCAAAAGCTGTCCTTTTGACTTAGGGGTCTTCAGTTTTAATTATTACATGGTTATACACAGTATGTAGGAAGAGGCTGCTCTTCAGGTGCTGTCCACGCTGACAAAGAAATTATACTAATGAAATCAGTTATCACGCATCATCTGCAATACCACAGATTAGAGAGCAGTTCTCAGCCAAAAGTTTTCTCATTTCTTGTTTAAAAAGGGGGGATCAAAAGCAAAGCACCCTAGAAAACTCAAATGGTACATTTAACAAACTGCTGGGCGAAGGCTACATTTGTAAACTAACTATCCATGTGGCTCTGGTGTGAGAAGTCAACACAAGGCTAAAACCTGGCACACCTTCTCACCTCCTCCTCTTTGGGGCATATAGTTTTTCTCCAAGTGGGACTGGGATGACGCCTTTACACTCTTTTACTTCCTGGGTCAGAGGGTGTTTTACGACATTGGGTCTAATCACATCAATGTCCCAAGACAAGTGCTCCATTATACTCTCGACAGCTGTTGGTGGTGCATAAAAATCCACTAAGAAATATCCGCCTCTCCTGTGCTGCTGACTGTGGCTGGAGATCCTATAAGGAAGTGCTCGCTCACCAAGATTTTCCAAGTTCCGTACTATAGCTCCTCTGTCCATCAGGGCTTCTACTGTACGTTTCAAAGCAGCAGCAGTCTCTGGGCGCTGCATGGCTTTCAGAATCAAAGCCAGCTCGTAGCGGGGCATGTCCGAGCGCTCGGCGCGCGCAGCTCCGGACCAAGCTGAGTCCCGGGACGCGGCGGGGTAGGGATGGGCGGACTACAGGGCCGGAAGGCTCCCGGGCGGCGAAAGCTCCTCAATCTTATAATTTTTAATGGCAGAATAATACTCCATTCTATAAAAGAACCACATTTTTATCTACTCTCCTGTTGATGGACATTTTGGTTGTTTTTAAGATTTAGCAATCACAAACTGAGCTGCTATAAACATGGGTGCACACATGTCATTGTGATATGAGTCTTTTAATTCTTTGTGTATATACCTAGCAGAGCGATGGCTGGGTGAAATAGGACCTCTTATCCTAGGTTTTTGAGGAGTCTCCACACTGATTTCCACAGAGGTTGTACGAGTCTACACTTCCACCAACAGTGGAGACGGGTTCCTTTTTCTCCGCAGCCTCGTCAACATTTGTTGCTGGCTAATTCTGAAATAGCAGCCATTCTTTGTGGAGTGAGATGAAATCTCAGTGTTGTTTTCATCTGCATTTCTAAAATGCCCAGTGATGCATTTCTTCATATACTTCTTAGCTGCTCTTACTTCTTCCTCTGAAAAGGATCTGTTCATTTCAGATGCCCATTTTTGAATTGGGTCTTTAAATTTGGGTGGGCTGATTTTTTAGTATATGTGCTGCGGAAGCGAGCACAGGGTGGGCTGATTTTTTAAAGCTCTTTACATACTCTAGGTTATAGCCCTTTGTCTGAGAAACAGCTGGTAAAGATTCTTTCCCACATTGTTGGTTGCCTTTTTGTTCTGTTGGTGGTTTCTTTTGCTGTGCAGAAGCTTTTTAATAGAATGAGATCTCATTTGTTGATTTCTTCTGCCAATTCTCGTGCTATAGAGGTTTTGTTCAAGAAGTCTTTCCCTAAGCCAACGTCTTCAAGAGTTTTATCTAACCTGTTTTGCAGCAGGTTTAGTGTGTCTGTTTTTAATTTAAGTCTTTAATCCACTTTGATTTTAGCTTGTACACAGTGAAAGAGATAGGTCTAACTTTAGTCTCTGGCAAGTTAAAGCCCAATTTTTCCAGCACCATTTGTTAAAGAGGCTCTCTCTCCTCCATTGAAGATTTTTGTAGAGCCTCATTCTTCATTATTATTTTTAAAATCTTGAGGCAGGTCTTTCTAGCTTCTCTTAAGAGTCAGATAACTTTTTTTTTTAGTACCAGGGATCCAATTTGGTGCCTTGTGCTTGCCAGGCAGGCACAGGATCCTTGGGATTTATTCCTGGCCCTCAGAGAGCTGTTTGTGAACCTAGGATTGAGAATAATCTTGGAAGCAGAATAAAAGGAATACTCTATTTTTGTATTCACGGTCTTGATTATAGGAGCTCATACATAGTAGTCATTCAGTAAATGAAGCAAAAATCCTTGCTGATGACATTTACCTAGTGTTGGAATGTGATGAAATCAGATAAATGGAATTGTGAGTTGCCTGTTATGTTTTCAGTATCATTGGAGTATGGCAGGTGAGTATTGTGATAACTTTACTCCTATGTCCCTGATTGTGCAAATATCTTCTATTTTTTTTTATTTCCTTGTATTTGTGTGATCATGTTCTCCAAATTTTGTCTCCTATGAATGCTCAAAAACAGAGGGTAATGTAAATGTGTATCTAAATTTGGCTTTTTATGATTTCTAAAGGAAAATTTCTCTCTTATTTTGGAGACAATATTACCTTCTTAATAATTAGAAATGACTGGAGCATTTCATTATCTTGAGTTCATTTGGCATTGACCGCTCCTTGCTTTAGATATGTAAAGAGAATATATTTTCAAGACTGAAATACAGCCATCCTTCAGCTGGTTATCTGTGATGTTGTTTTAGAAAGAATCTTACTGTAACACAACAATAGCCTTTAACTGTTTGGGGGGGTGGGTAAGAGAGGGAGAGAAAGGAGAGGTCTTCAATGCCTAGTTGTGTGTGAAAATAATCCAGTTTTTAGAGACAATCCGAGGCCCAGTACATCAGAGCAGAGCTCTTCTCTGCTCTCTGGCTGTCTTACAAGAGTATTTAGAGGAGGCCTGAGCCTCTGACTCAGGTGTACTCATGTTTAACACCACAGAGCATTTGGAACCTGTAGATCTAAAATTCTGGCTTTCGTTATTGGTCAGTCATCTGGGTGGGGCCGGATGCAATTTTGGTCTGACAAAAACTGCCAACTAAGGGGAGGAAATAAGGAAACTTTAGAATCAAGTAAGTGAAATCTTATTTCCATAGACAAGTAGAAAAACCCACAGTGGAAAAAGAAATACATCTCGTGCTTTAGAGAAAGCTCCGGGGTATTATAGACACAGTTCCAGCATCCTTGGAAACCATGGCCCTCTATAAACATTGCCAAGTGGGAGGTTAATAATGAATATTTTACTTCTTCCAGCAAATTGGAACCCCAGTGTGTACCCAAAGGAATGGTGGTTGTTTGAGACAGACTGGTTTTTCTTGCTCATGGTTCGTGTCCTGTCCCCATTCCATCTCTAATTTTCCTGAATATTTGTGGTTTCTGATTTTTCTCTTCTTTGCCACATTTAAATATACACATAGAATTACAGCAAAGAAACAAATTGGAATTCAAATGGAAGTTTTATAGCACTCCCCAAATGCCTCCCTTTTGATTATGGAAATCTATATGTTTAGTAATTTACAAAAAATTTGTCTGGCATCTTTTTTGTAGAAAGTAAACATGCAAAAGTCTTAGAGGCCAGTATAACCCTAGACTATAAGAAAAGTAGGGCATAGCAACTTACTATGTTTGGGAAAAAACACTACAAACTCACAATTTGAAATGACGTTATTTTGCAGCTCTGTCATGTCTGAAGTGGTCCTGCAGCAGTGGTGGCAACAGCACTTGCCATACAATGCCAGAGTCTGCGATGCTTTTCACCACTAGAAGGAGCCTGAACTCCTTAGAAGATAGTAGTTCCCAAGACTCCAAATTCTGCAGTGCTGATAATCAGTATAATGCTAGGTGTGTGCTTTGTCTCTTTTCAAATATTTACAAGAGCCAGGTATGTTAAATTTGTGAATTTTCTGCCCAGTACTGGGGATTGAACTCAGGACCTTGCGCTTGCCTGGTAGGCACAGTGCCTCCTGAGCTGTACCCATGGCACAAATTTGTGATTCTTAAGTAGTTATTTAAAGAATAAAGTGAGTCTGTCATCGGTGGTTTTTTTTTTTTAAAGTTGTTAGGATCTGTGATTTGGCCTATGAGTTCCATGAAAACTGTATGAATGTTTTGAAGAACTGATTGTTTCATGTTTAAGAACGCTATCTGCTTCATGTATCAGTTGAGACTGCTGCACTACAGTTGTGTGAAGAGCAACTCCCAAATCACTTATTTTCATGTCCACGTGGGTGGGGGCACCCTCCTGGGTTTTGCGAGCTGAGTTTAGGCTTGTTTCATGTGTTTCTCTTCACAGAAGTCAGTTTACTTCATCATCAAAGAAGTAGGGGAGGGCCGGGGATTTAGCTCAGTGGTTCCGGCAACTGTCTTGCAAGTGCAAGGGCCCAGGTTCAATACCCCGGTAACCACATACAATACTGGGTGTGGAGACTCACGCCCAGCAGCAATCAGTACCACATACCACGGTGCCGGGTGTGGTGGCTCATGCCTGTAATCTCAGCACTCGGGAGGTAGAGGCAGGAGGATTGCTGTGATGTGAGTCTGAGGCTGAGCTCAGGGCCAGCCTGAACTCTGAAGTGAGACCCTGTCTCAAAAAAAAAAAAAGTAGGGGAGATTGTTTGGCCTATGGTAAACCATAAAAAACGTGAGGGGAGTAGTATCAGTAAATAATGTAATCTACTATACTTAATAAATCCATGAGATTAAAATGTTAGCTACTGAAGCACACATAGTACTGATCATTCTTCATACTCCTCATAAAAGATTTTGCCCATAGTGACATTCTGAATAATAAAAGAATTTTATTTTTACGAGATTAAGTGTCAAATGATGTGAACCAAATATTTATCTGAGTATTTTGGTTGCTGAGTTCCAAAGTTACTCATGATTTAGAAATTTAGAAGATATTTCATTTCTTTAATTTGTTTATAGCTGATTTGTCCTTGTGAGCGGGTAGATAATGTGAGAAAGAAAAATGAAGTCAAACAAAACTCCATTTAGTCTGGTTTAAACAATTTAAACCTCTTTAGATAAACTCTTGGGTTTTTTTTGAGAGTGCTCACATGTTCACTCCTCACCACTGTATTGTCTACAAGTAAATGAGGGAAGAAGGTATCATTTATCATATTCTTACATGTCCTTTCTTATCTCCCAGCTCTGCACTGGGGATTAAACATAGGGCCTCCTCCTGCTAGGCAAGTATCATACCTCTGAGCTACATCCCCAGCCCCAGGCTGTTGTATTTTTATGGTAAAGGATAGGAGAAGAGAAGTCCTTATGGCCCTGACCTGGTTCTCAAGTATACATTCATTAGTGTCTTGGGTTAATTGGCTCAAATTTTGGCTACAGTTTTCAGTGGTTAAAATGTTTCCTAGTCCGCTCAAGGCCTAATCACCCTTCCTAGGTGGCTTGGCCTATAGTTAGCTCCCCTGGGTGTAAGTCCATCCAAGTGAATATCCCTTCAGTCTCCATCCTGAATACTTCCTTGTGCTGAAGGATTATCTCTTTCCTTGTGCCATGGCTGGCTCCCGACTCTCAGCTCTGTGTCTCTGTGATATGGATTCTGAGACAGGCTTTGGAATGTAAATTAGTATCTCTCTCTCTCTCTCTTTTCTTGTAATTGTGCTGAGTCATCTCTTTTTGAGGCGAACCCACTCAGAATAAGGTTCCGCCGGTTATCAGATACGCAACTGACTAAATTAGAGCATGAGTTTCTCACCAACCACATTTCCATTTCCCTTTCCCTTCTTCCATTTCATTTTTAACTTTTCATCATCCTTTGGACCACAGGAAGTTTCTTTTTACTTTTATTCCATCACTTCCTGTTTCTCCCTCAGTGAAAGACATTTTTTTTTATAGTGTCTTGCGGAAAAAGAGGAAACATTTAATGATTTGTTTGCCAAGTCTGGCTCCAGACATGTTAAACTAGAGCCAAGAGCAACAGAAAATCTTTTACCTTGACAGGTGTCTCACTGCAAAGTTCTGGTTTGCAAGGTAGAAGCTGTCTACTACTTTCAGTCCTAATTATTACCCTTCTCATGGCATGCAGCCAGAGAGATACTGAGTTCTTGAAAGAAAAGATATGATTAGGATGATAAAGAGAAAAGCACATAAATTTTTCAAAATACTGCTGCTGTTGCACTGGAGCATTAAATTTGAAATAATCTGAATAATATTTCAGAAAATCTTATTTGTTTCTGCTATAAACCAATAACATTTGTGGGCAATCTAGAACACCCATGACATAAAGTTGAAAAGCACTTGTAAATGGTCATTAAATTTATGTTTTATGTGTACTTCGGGCATTGAGGATAGCCAGGGATAATGAAAATTATACAAGAATAGGAAAGAGAAATAAATGTGCCATCTCCAAATTACTTCTATAATTTGCTCATAGGCAATATGAATCTTTGTTTTCTTTGTCATGAATCTTTGTTATGATTGTCACCAACCCTTAAACTTAACAATAGAAGCATCAACTGGATTGTTATACTTCCTGTGTCTTCTTTCAATTGCCCAGTATTAGCATATACAGCATTACTACCATGCATTGCTACTTTGGTTTTCAGTACCTCAGGAGGAAATCCCACTTCTTTTTCTTAGTTGACTGCCATCTGGAAAGACTAGAACACTGATCAAGAGCATTATTCTAAACTGGACATAGTGGCATATGCCTGTAATTCAAGAATCCCCAGTTATGTGGGAGGCTGAGACAGAATTCCAAGTTCAAGGCCAGCCTGGAAAACATAGTGAGACCCTGTCTCAAAACAAACAGACTAACAGACCCCACTGTTCTAACAGTAGCCATAACTCACAGAACTAATGCCACTCTTGCTGTTCAGTGCTTGCAAGAAATGGAAACCACTTTAGATGTCCTACTTCCGTGTAAATAAATTTTGCCTATACAAGAGTTTATAGAATATTCTGTAGGAGATTTCAAACTAATTTCTAACTCCTTCAGGACTGGAAGACAAACTGTTTTCAACAAAGAGAGGAAAAGTCTTCACTTACTGCTTCTGTTATCCAACTATGCTGGCACCTGAGGCTGGCAGAGACACCTTGATAACAAAACACTTTGATAGCATCTTGCCCTGTGGAGTGATACTCAGAGTTACAACCTCCTCCAAAGGAGGTATGGTAGCTCTCCTGTATCTCTCTTATAAAACTCAGAATCACATTGATGTTGATTCTGTGGGAAAAGCGAGACTCTTGTACTGATTATTCAGTGAGGAGGAGAGTTGCATCTATTTTAGAGCTGTTCTGGACAAAGGGAGAGACAGCATTCCAGGATCTGTGTCATATTACTCACCACTCTCAGCAGTCTGAGCTCAACTAGAACAAGCATGAGGCTTGTGAAGCTAAGTTGTGTGTTCAGATCGCCACAGTACAGTTATCATAAGTCCAGTGAAGCTTCTCCTGGATCTAAGGAAAGTAAGCAAGAAATTGGTAGGTGTTGGTGTCTCATGGCTCCGGTCTTCTGAAGTGAGTGCTTCTTGTTCTCTGATAGTAACATGACCAGTTGGTCTTTGAAGAATGACAGTGTTTGCTGTTTTCAGCGTATAATCCCCAAGTTTCCTGAGTTCTGTAATTCCTGCTACATGTGGGAATGTTAGCCACAAGGGACTTTATTTGTGATGCTGTGGAAACTGAAGAAAGTCCCCAATTTGACATGAGGTATAATGATGTGCAGGGTAGATGCAGGTCAGGAGAACATGAGAACCGAGAGGCATCCTGCAGTCATAGCTCACTGAACTCTTGGAGAGGTCTTCAACTTCCCTTGGTCCTGGAGGTGGGAGGAGATCTGAGGGGCTGGGAACTTTTCCAGGGATGGGGTTCGTATAAAATGAGAGTTTTGAACAAGATTATTTATAAATTGGTGAGGGAGGGAGGAATAAGGAAGGGAAATAAAAGGAGATGGGGAGGGGGAAGTACAGAGTGAGTGTAGAGAGGAGAGGAGAGAGAGAGAGAGAGCCCAAGGACAGGGAAGGGAACTCACTCATTGACTCAGCCTAGGTTGACCATATGTCTTTTATCACCTGGGTCAGTCTCAAGTTAGACAATAAATTTTATAGTCACTGAATTAAACTCTTCCTATGTGCGTGAATCTGGCATAGTTGAAAGGGAAAACAAATAAGTATATAAATAATTTGGTTGGACTCACATTTCTGGTAAGTGGCAAAACTCAGGTTCAAGTACAAAGAGGTCTCAGCTTGAAGCTTGCCATTTTTTCCCAGTTCTGGGGCTCAAAGCCAGAGTGTCACATTGCTAGGCAACTGCTTCATCACTAAGCTGTAGTCTCAGCTCTTTCTTTTCATTTTTCATCTTAGTGCATGAATAAAGTCTTACACATATGACGTGACAATGTTAATATGACTGGTTATCATCTGTTCCCACAGGGGGAATCTACCTATCCTGGGTAAACTGCTGGCTGCACCTTGAACAAATTTGTTTTGGACAGTGCCAGGGAAGGGACAGAGGCAGTTCATCCCGCGTGTGTGGCAGGAGTCCCCTGTGTGGTCTGCATGGTGGGTCTGGCTAACTGTGCTCACGTGTTGGAGAAGGTTCTCCTTAATCACTGACATCCCTCTCATCCCTGCTCCAAGAGTTAGTGAGGAGTCTTGGAATCAGAAATGCCGGCCTTTCACTTGTAAGAAATAGCATTCTCTCATTCTGCCATTCTTTGGTACTTTGTGTTTCCATATAAAGTACATCACCATTCCTAGTTCTTTCTATTTTGCTTCAAGTGTTTTTGAAGATAGAATAGTGTTCTCTCACAGGACTTGGAATAGATCTCACTTTGAAAAGAGAACACAAATATATAACCAAAAGTGGAAAGTGCTGTCATCATGGTTTATGTTGCTACTGTAAAACAGTAATAAAATAATGGTAGTCATGATGATGATGATGATGATGATGATGATGATAGCTACCAGTTAGTGAATGCTGCCAGCCATTTCAGTGAGAATACATGTGTTTTTAATCCTCATAACCATGACATGAGATAGGGTTGCAATTGGTCATTTCATAGAGGAGAGAAATGAGAGTAGCAGAGGTTGGCCCAATTCCATGCACCTGGGAGCTAGACTTTGCATCCTGCAGCCCAACTCTGAGAGAGCCAGCAGCATGACTCTGGCATCCTGTGGTCACACAGCTCAGGACCACACCTGCTGCAGGTCAAGAATCAGGACATGGGAAGTAGGAAGGAAAATGTTCTCTAAAGACTAAAACTGATTGCCCTGGGAAAGGATTTCAAAATGTTTCCTAGGAAGACAAATTTTGAGTTAAACCTTAGAGAAACATTTTGGATTGCCAAGTCTGCTGGGGTCATATCCCACATTTATCACAAACTGCCCAACCTTAGACAAATTACTTCAGTGCTTTCTGCCTTGGATGTCTTCACGTAGAATGTAGATAATAATAGTGCCTATTTTACAGAGCTACCAGTTCAGAGCTACCTAAAACAGTGGCTGACAACTAGTCATTCATGTGGAAGGAATGTGAGCTTCAAGTCAGATGGGCTTGGCTTTGAGTCCTAACTCTGCTGTACTAGTAATGTGCCCTCAGTCAAAGTGCTACACTCTGTGAGTCTAATAGATAGTTCATGTTAATAGGTGGATTAAAAAAATGGCCTGTTTTATAAATACACCTGGAACACTCTTTTCCTAAAATTATTTCCTATTTTGATGAGTCTAATTGATGCCAAGTGACTTGTGCAAGACAAATTGAGGACAGCAGTATAGCTCAGGTATAGAGCATTTTTCTAGATATGAAAGACCCTGTGTTTGAATTCCAGCACTGGAAAAAGAAAAATCAAACTGATATTGCTCTGAATAAAGTAAGACAAGCTCCTGTGTAAAAGGCAAACTAGTCCTTAAGACAATATTACAAGTTAATCTGTGGCCAAAGGAATGACCCAAATAAACTGCTTAGTCATAAGAAGAAGCAGGAAACATTAGAAATTAGAGTTATTAGAATTATTAAATTAGAATTATTATTAATGCTCAGGATTATCCTCAAGGAATTGTGTCCCTTGACTTTCTCGGTGATGGGTCTGGGCACCTGCGTAGGAGGAAAAGCTGTGCAGAGGATTGTGGACTCTTTCTTTCTTTTTTTTTTTTTTTTTTGTTTTTTGAGACAGGGTCTCACTTTGTGGTTCAGGCTGGCCCTGAGCTCAGCCTCCAACTCACATCACAGCAATCCTCCTGCCTCTGCCTCCCCAGTGCTGGGATTACAGGCGTGAGCCACCACGTCCGGCACTGTGGTATGTGGTACTGGTTGCTGCTGGGCGTGAGTCTCCACACCCAGTATGGTATGTGGTTACCGGGGATCAAACCTGGGTCCTTGTGCTTGTAAGACAGGAGCCGGAACCACTGAGCTAAATCCCCGGCCCCAATTGTGGACTCTTTCTGTGGCTATTGTCATGGGCTGTCGAGGTGCGGCTGCTGCTGTGATGCTCTTGGGCAATACCCTCAGGTTTCTGATTCTTTTTCTTTCAAAATTACTCTTCTTCCCTGCCTTCAATAAGTATATCAGGGCACAAGGTTGAATTTTGTTTTGTCTTTTCAAAGACAGGGTCTGACTATGTTACCAAAATTGGCCTTGAAACTACCCCCCCACCCCCCGCTGTGATTCTCCTGCTTCAGCCTCCCAAGCAGCTGGGATTGCAAGCATTCGTCACAGCACCTGGCTCCTATTTATGGTTTTATTAGGGCTCTGTTCTTGGCTAGATGCTATGGAAGAGAGAAATCTGACAAGTAAATTCCCCCATGTGTTAGTGATCTCTGTAATCTCAATGTATAGTGAAGGACTAAAAAGAACAGCAATCTACAAAGCGAGGTAAGGAAATGTGTTCCTAATAAGACTTGCGGCCAGGAGGAATTTTATGATGGGAGACTCATCAAGGCCCTCAAAGCATCTGCTCTTCCGGTCTAAATGGTTCCGGGGCTCTGGAGGATCAGACTGTAGCATGCAGGATTCGTAAAGTTACTCCTGAGCAAGCTAAGAGAAAGGCAAGACCCTACAGAGCCCGCAGTCACTCCTTCTCCGCTTATATCTTCATCTGGACCAGTGTTTTCTTTACGTACAAACGAAACACACTGAGTTGTGAAAGATCAGAACGATATCTATCTTTCCTCTTTTAACTTGTTTTCTTCAAGTCACCGTGATGCAAGGCTGACTGATGACACCCTGCCATTCTTTCTGGGATGAAATGGTCATTAATTTTAAAGATGAAGATTTTTTTTTTTTTTTTTTTTACAACTGATCTGACAAGCCCAAAGCAACCTTTGGTTTTCCACAAGCATCTAGGGAGTAGAAATTCCCACCACACTATCAAATATTTCTTGGCAGCAGCCTGCCAGATCTGCCTGACAGCTCTTGGCAGTAGCTGTAATAGAATCGTCCTCCTTCCTTCTACCACTCTAGCAATTCACAGTCAATTTACAGTCGATTTATAGTACTGTCTGGGAAAGGCAGTTCCCAGTCCCAAGGGACACCAAGATGAAAAGCACATCAAATCAAGTGTTTAATTTCATCAGACTCTAGAAGTAAGTAAAAAGTCTTTTTCTCTGTAGGGTTCATATAAGCAAAATAACCTCTGCTAGGGAGACTGATTATATGAGCACTTTAAAAATAAGCTTCATTTATGGATTTTTGTGTAGTTTAAAATTGTAACAGAAAAACATTTGAATATAAACCTGTTCAATGCGTTTTTTAGAAATGTAACAAATAGGTCCTAAAATACATCTTTATGTATTTTTTTTCTTTTTAACTTAGTAGACTTTTTATTTTATTTTTTAGGTAAGAGGGATTGAGCTCAGGAATGCAAGGCAGGCACTGTAACCACTGAGCTAACTCCCTAGTCCTTAATGGACTTTTTTCTTGAAACAGAATCTTGCTTTGTAGGACAGGCTGGCCCTGAACTCAGTATATAGCCCAGGGAACCCTCAAACTCACAGCAATCTTCCTGCCTCTGCTTCCTGAGTACTGGGAATCCAGGCATGAGCCACTGCGCCAGCTTTGTGGTATGTGGTACTGATTGCTGATGGGCATGAGTCACCACACCTGGAACTGTGGATCTCGGTTCCCGAGATTGAACTTGGGGCCTTGTGTTCATAGCTGGAACCACTGAGCTAAATCCCTGGCTCCTAATGGACTATTTTAAAAGCAGATTTAAGTGTTTAGAAAAGTTGGGCAAAAGTATAAAATTTCCATATACTCTCACTTGTTTGGCTCTCCCTGTCTCCCCCTTCCTAACAGTTTCTCCTGTTATTAATGCAGTGTTAGGAGGGCAGAGCAGGGCGACATGGCTGGAGCAGTTGGGCACACACTACCGGTGGAGGAGACTTATTAACCATGGGCACCTTACAGCAGAACTCGGGTCTGACACAGGAGCAGGCTGATTCCTGCACCTGATACCAATCTTCTGATATGAGACGCTTCGCACCTGGCACCTGATATCAGTCTTTTAGCATGAGATCAAGTGGGACCACCTGGATCAACTCTCAAAGAAACAAAAGGTGGCAGCAATTGACTTTGGGACATTGCTGTCTTGTAGTGGTCCATCCTGCCTGCAAGACATATCCCCCACCCCCTCTCTCTGTCTCTCTCTCTGCTTGAAGCACGCTTATCTTCTCTGAGCATTTATTTTGTGCTTCTTCTCCTTTTTCTTACTACTGCTCTATAAAAAAATGGTTTTCTCTATAAAAAAATCTTTCACACATACCAAACGTCCCTACCAATTCACTGCTCAGAACAAATGGGAACCCAGAAAACTCTGCTGATCCCGATCCTATCTGATAACAATCCCTTTCATGAATTTCATATAATGTCAGTACATTATTATTAATTAAAGTCCATAAGTTTAGGTTTGCTCTTTGTGTTGCACATACTTTAAATGTTGACAAAATGTACAGTGACATGTGTCTACCATACAGAATAGTCTCACTGCTCCAAACATCTCCCGAGTCCCACTTGTTCATCTCTATCTCATCCAATCCCTGGCATCTATTGACCTTTTTTCTGTCTCCATTGCTCTACTTTTTCCAGAATGTCATATATTTGGAATTATACAGTGTGTAACCTTTTCAGACTAGCTTCTTTCACTTGGAATATGCATTTAGGCTTCATCCATGTCTTCCATTCATTAATAATACTTTAATATTGAATTATATTTCATATCTACCTATATCTCATATCTATCTAAATCTCAGTTTGTGACTTCATTCACCTACTGAAGGACACCTTGGCTTTGCCCAAGTATTGATAATTATGTATAAAGAAGATCTAACTCTTTACAGGCAAGTTTTCATGTGGAGATTTTTTTTTTCTCATTTGAGTAAATACCAAGGAGTATGACAGTTTGTTCTCTGGTAAAATGTGTTTGATTTTGTAAGAAATTGTCAAACTATCTTCCAAAGTAGCCAAATAGTTTGTGTTCTCATCAGCAATGAATCAGAGTTTCTGTTGCTCATTATTTTTTTAGAATTTGGTGTTGTCAGTGTTTTGGATTTTAGTCATTATAATAGATACGCAGTGATTTTTCATTGCTATTTTGACTTGCTTACATGCATTTTAAAGTGTCTTAAAACATGTAAGCCTACTTCTAAACCAGAAGTGGTGGTGCACACCTATAATCCCAACACGCGGGGAGGCTGATGAGGTAGACTACAAATTCAGAGTGAAGCTTTCTGTCTCAAAAAAAAAAAAAAAATGACTGGAGTTGTTGTTCGGTGCAAAGCCTCTGGGTTCAGTTCCCAGTACTGAGAAAACAAACAAACAAAATCATAAAAAAATCTATATCCTGGCCCTGGGGCTCTTAACCTTAAGTTAAGAGATAGAATTTAGGACCTTCATGAAAAAATTATGTGCAATTTTTTGGAAAAGATGGAACTTACTTTTATTATTTAGAATATAGAAGAATTTCATCAACACAAAGAACCTCTGTTTTAGATAATCTTATTAAAATTTAAATCATTCCTAACACAGTTGTTCCAGTCTACAGTCCGTGTTCTTTTCATAGTTAGAGTATAGGCAGTTATGTATATGAATTTCCAGCAAATTTTTTGAATGAAACAGGTATAGACACTGAGGATAGGTACCTAAGAATGCATGACCTGTGTTCTCATGAAGGTCAGGCAATGTGTTCTGCTATCAAAGAAGCAGACCTCTGGGTGCTCAGTCTTGATTGCGCCAGTAGATGTCACTGCAGTGCAGGCCAGCTAAACTGATCAGCTAACCCAGGGCATGGAACTTGGATGCTGTTTCTGTGGGAGTTTTGTGAGTAGAATGTATCTATATTACAAAAGCATCATGTGGATTTTTTCTTACAAGATTCAGAGCTTCCATAAGTATATAATGGCAGGGATTTTTCTTTGTTTTCTGTTTTTGGTACTGGGAATCAAACATTAGACCTTGTGCTTGTGAGGCAGGCACCAGAACCACTGAGCTACATTCCTGGCCCAGTTATTTTGAAAGAGGGAATTTTGAAATCTAACTAAAAATGTTCCTGTGAAAGGAATGTATAGGGCCGGGGAGTTAGCTCAGTGGTTCCGGCGCCTGTCTCGCAAGCGCAAGGA
>PVIR01008269.1:17185-31071 GCA_004026965.1 Petromus typicus
GGGTGTGGAGACCCACACCCAGCAGCAACCAGTACCACATACCACAGTGCCGGGCGTGGTGGCTCACGCCTGTCATCCCAGCACTTGGGAGGCAGAGGCAGGAGGATTGTGATGTGAGTTGGAGGCTGAGCTCAGGGCCAGCCTGAACCACAAAGCGAGACCCTGTCTCCAAAAACCTAAAAAAAAAAAAAAAAAAAAAGGAATGTATATATAATGTCACAATCTAATATATAATGTTATCTAGCAACTTGAGGTTTTAAAGCTTTAAAAATAATATTGAAATTAATTGGAGCCTCTCCACATTAAAGAAAACCCAAAGCAACTATTATTTATATTTAATAATATCAGGCTTTCCCCTGTATAATCCAAAAACAAATTAAACTGAGCACTTAGCTCAATGGTTCCGGCACCTGCTTTGTAAATGAAAGATTCTGAGTCTGATCCTGGTACTAAAAACCAACACAAAACAAAACAGTCTTTAAAAACCTAAAATAAAAACACATTGAATGCCTTTAATAACAGTAAAAGTTTTAAATTTTAGACTTCATAATGTAGGTTGTTTCAGAGAATATTCTGATATAAGAATTTGGTACAAGAAAAAGATGAACTAAAAACCAAGAGCTTTACTTAAGTGTTTAGTGTTCATTCAATAAATAACTTATGCAAAGGCCCCAAATTTCTGAGCTCTGTACTATTGGGAGTACTGAGTTAAATGTATTATATATGTTGTGAATAAGATTGTTTTCTAGTGAGTGTGAGTTTTTTTTTTTTTTTTTTCTTTTGAGACAGGGTCTCGCTTTGTGGTTCAGGCTGGCCCTGAGCTCAGCCTCCAACTCACATCACAGCAATCCTCCTGCCTCTGCCTCCCAAGTGCTAGGATTACAGGCATGAGCCACCACGCCCGGCACTGTGGTATGTGGTACTGGTTGCTGCTGGGTGTGAGTCTCCGTGCCCACTATGGTATGTGGTTACCGGGGATCGAACCCCGGTCCTTGCACTTGCAAGACAGTCGCCAGAACCACTGAGCTAACTCCCCGGCCCGTGAGTGTGAGTTTTTGAAACAAAAAATTAAAGCAGCACTTACATGAACTCGGATTAAGTTGGATTTAATATCCTTTTAAAAAAATTATCCCAAAGCCATGAGGAGGTGAACAGGATATATTAATATACATTATGCTGAGGTTAGAATTGTTCTTAAATACTAGAAAGCTGGAGTTCTAGATCCAGTCAGTTAATCAAAGGGAATGTCTGGCTCACTGCTTGGTAATCACAGTCCAGAGTTGTTGTCAGTGCCATCTCCTCTTCCTGTAAGAAGCTACACTGAAGCGCCTTTTGCTTTTAAATGATTCAGTAAGTGAGTGAAAATTAATAAGCTATTTGATTTGTACCAAGAAAGTTGGCATGGAAAACTCATTTTATGAGGTCAGCATTATCCTAATATTAAAATCAGATAAAACCATTAGAAGGAGAGATCATTACAGACCAATATCAACATAAATGTGACCTTTTATATATCCAGTAATATGATCAAATCAGATTCTAGATTATGTAAAAATGTATCATGAACAAATGGAGTTCATTTCAGGAAGGCAGTTATTCCATATTAATAGGCTAAAGCTAAAAAAATGGTATGGTAAAATTGATGCAAACTAATTGACAAAATTGAATATGAATTTATGTAAAGCTGATTAGGCACAAAAGGAAACTCCCTCAACTTAATAAAGGATATCTTTTTTTTTTTGAGACAGGGTCTCACTTTTGTAGTTCAGGCTGGCCCAGAGCTCAGTTTTGAACTCATAGCAATCCTCTTGCCTCTGCCTCCCAAGTGCTGGGATTACAGGCATGAGCTACCACGTGTGGCACTGTGGTATGTGGTTCTGACTGCTGGTGGGGGTGAGTCTCCACGCCCACATTGTTGTATGTGGTTATTGGGGATAGAACCCAGGCCTTTGCACTTGCAAGGCAGGTCCTAGAATCTGTGAGCTAAATCCCTGGCCCAATAAAGGATATCTTTAAAAATCTAGAGCTAATATACTTAATGGCTATCTTTCTTAGTTCAGGGTGTGACAAGAGAATACCATAATCTTGCTTAAATAACAGACATAATTTACCATAGGATAAAATCCAGTAGTTAACTATATAATTTTATGAATTCTGACAAATAGATCCAGTCACATAACCACCAGCAAAATTAAAATTTAAAACATTTTACCACCCACCATAATTTCCCATATGTCCCTATCTTAAGCTGTTAACCCACAATTTTCTCTCTAGTTTGCACTTTTTCAAGATCTATATGTTAGAACAACTAGCAAGCAGCCTTGTAAGTTTAGCTGGTTTTTGTTGGTGCAGTGTATTCAAGAGTTATCTTTTTGTTGAGTAATAGTATTGCAATGAATAGGATTCCATAATAGTTTACTTATGATGAAACTTGGGGTTATTAGTATTATAAGTAATACTTCAGTTCATATACTTACTTTGGTTTACAATTTTGAGGAAGATGCTGAGTTTGTGTTTATGTGAGGAAGATGGCTGTGATTGTGTTTGTCACCCAGTGTAGAGTTCAGGAGTGGAAGTAAAATTTTGTTGAACACTTTTGTTTGCAGACAAAATTATGTCTCAAGAAGTATTACTTTTTGAGTAAAAATTACTGACTAACTTGTATTAGGAGAAAATTTAATTTCAAGAGACTCAGAAGTCCTTGTCAACATTTTTGTGTTCAAAATTTTGGAACTGTTAAGTCTCAGAATATATAGCTTGTGAATGTCTAGGGTCAATGGTATATGCAGTTAAGTGCAAAAGTCTTGTACAAATCCATTTTTGCATAAGAGATAAACTGGCCACCAAAAACAGAGGTAGGCAATTCAGCATGGAGGTTCAGGGAAGGCCTCATGGGAAATAAAAATATTAAGTAGCCTCTTGGAGAACGAACCAGTGATAAAATGGAAGAGAAAGGTTTTTTAGAAGGACTCTATAAGGTACTAAGACTTGAGACAGTAAATTGTTTTTGAGGAAAAATAAGCTTTTTTGAAAAGATTAATATATTGTATTATATTTATTAATTTTTTATATGTATAATTTGTACTTCTCGTTTGTTTTATATAATCTTGCGCATCAATGTTGGCCAGGTTTTAGATAAAGCTTAAGAAGATAATGATGAGTAAACCGTAATTTATTTTGTCCTAAAGGATTTGATAATTAATTGAAAGTGAGAGATATGGAAATAGACTATATCTCCCACAATTCTGGTTTGGATTACTGGGTAGTGAAGCATTAGCCAAGTTAAATTATTAAGAGAAAGAGTAAACTCTAAACCCAGGTACCTAATAAAATTTATTTTTCATGTGAGACCTAAAACAGAAATTTTGAGAAAAATGTCAGTTAAAAGAATCACCAGATTCTTTTCCCCAGATGAGGACATTATCTTTGCTATTTCTCATTTAATATAGAAATGAAATGAAATTAGAGACCTTGCAGACCGTGTCCAATTTATGCCTGAACTGTTTCACTAGTAATACAATGGTTACCTTAGAAATGAGATAAATACAAAGTTGGTTGCTTTTGTGTTTGGAATAATTGTCTTGTTGCCTAGACAGAAAAATTCTAACCTCAGAGGCTCTCAGTGAAAGGGTACCACCTCTTTCTCTTTGTTCGTTTATTTCACTCTGCTTTCAGATTGCCATTGAAATCTTAAGACAGGCTGTCCCAAGTTTGTTTGAAATGCCTATATCCTCGATAACTTCTACAGTTAAAATAACAGCTACAGAATATCTGCTACATCAGATACAATGCTCAGGGCTTTGGAGATATGATTTTATTTAGTCTCATCACTTTGAAGATGGCAAAGAAGGAGCCCAAGAATCTTGCCTTAGTCAAAACTCTTACAAATTAATGAAAAGAACCTGTATTATCCTCCTAACTCGTACCCTCTTCACTTTCCCCTACTCATGATCCTCTTCATCTCTAATAAGTCTGACTTTTTTCTCTTTTTTTAGATAGGGTCTCGCTTTGTAGTTCAGGCTGGCCCTGAGCCCACTATGTAGCCCAATTGAGCCTTGAACTCACAACAATCTTCCTGCCTTTGCCTCCTGAGTACTGGGATTACAAGGGTGAGCCACCACGCCTGGCATTATTGTATGTGGTTACTGGGGATCAAACTTGGGACCATGGGCTTGCAAGGCAGGCACCAGAACCACTGAGCTAATCCCTAGTCCCCAAGTCTGCCTTTTTGCTTCCTACCATGTTGCTTATGTTGTATTAATTTATGTTGTAGGTTTGTCATATAAGAGAAACGTAGTATTCAACTTTCTTGGATTTATTTTGCTTAACATTATTTTGCCCTTTTTATTTTTTATTTAGAGATAGGGTCTCACAAAGTTGTCCAGGCTGGCCTGAAACTTGAGACTGTCCTGTGGCTAAAACCAAAAAAGTTTAAAGGAAAAATGTAAACATAAATCAAGTGGAGAGGAATCATATAATGAATCCCCATAGTCCTTTCATATAGTCAAGTATAGTCAGCGCTTTTTTGTCTTTGCCCAGGTACTATTTAGCCTTTACCTTTCCTTACTATAGAACTATTTGTAGCAAATCCAAGACATCATTTCATTTGTAAATATTTTGATATGTGGCTTTGAAGAATAAATATTCTAAACAAAAAATACAACTGACCACAATATTATCATTATACCAAAAGTAGGCAATTAAACATTGAGTATATTATCTGTGTTCATGTTTTCTTGGTTATCGTGCACACCCTTCTTTACAGCGGGTTGCTAGAGGGAGGGTGATTGGAGCTGATGTTTGCTGGAAGCTCCCTGTTTCAATTTGTAGCACCCTCATCACTTTTTGATCTGTCTGTTGTCAAATGCATTTGCCCAAAAGCGAAGAAAACTCAGCGACAAGCTATAAATAAAGAAGCAGTGAAGGACCAGAGGGTCTTTATTTCTGAGACAAACTAGGGCAGACATGGCCAGAAGTCAATCTCATTCTCATCTGTGTGAAATGGGTCATCACTTTGGTGCCTTAACTGGTACTCGAAGTTCACAATGTTTGACCAGCTGTGACAAATCACCAAGGCAAAGTGGCTCCTTTACTCCACACACCCTCTTCAGGACAGACACTGCCTGTTTCAGAGTGTTTTAGACACCCTGGATGTTACCTGAGATCTGATTTGGAGGCAGAGGGACAACAGTGAAGAGGCTGGGATCAACTGTATACTTTGCTCCTTTCTCTGACCCACCAGAAAAGACTCTGCTTAGAACTGTCCTTTGCAGGAGTTAAAGGAGAGCAGTTTCTCGGGGTTCAATTATTGGTGTTTCATAGTGTCTACACGTAGATCTACATGTTTCATAGTATCAATCCAAGACTTCCTGGGGGGAGGCTTGTTACATGACTTCAGCATATTATTCTGGGGTCCAACCTGTCATGTGTCGACTAAGCCTTCCCTTGGCAGCCACTCCGGGTGACAGTGAAGTTCTCTGATGTTTAAGAGGTGCTTTGGGAAGCCAGGGGTTGTGCTAATAGAAGGAGCAGGGAGCGGGGCAAGACTGAGCTCCTCTGACTCCTTCTCAGGTCAGCTCTGACAGTTCTGCTCTGTTCAGCCTCCTTAAGACTGAAAGAAATTTTATTTGAAAGAGAACAAAGAGCTTGGCTTCTAAACATCATGTACACACACGTGCATGCACCAGCAAATGACCATCTCGGGTGTTGTGCTCAAGGAGAAGTTAAAGAAGAATCATGAGGAGGTAGCAAAGCCCTTATTTCATATTAGGGTATTCTGCATACCTAGAAGTAGCACCTTCTCGGCAAAGTCAAAAGTACATGTGCTCAACTGTGATTAGTAAAATCTGTGAACGAATGATCCTCAGGCCTGCCTGCATACTACAGTCACCGAGTAAACTTAAAAAAAATACTGTTGCCCCAGACTACATGCCACAGAGCCCCCAGATCGTGGTACTGAGCCATCTTTGGCTGTTACTAACTAAAAACACATATTTACACAGTATCATTTATAATTATGTATTATAAAAATACAAAATAAATACAGTGTATATAAAACTCACAGAAAACACTACTCTTCTAGGGATGAATGATCAAGAATAGGAACAAATAGGGCCAGGGATTTAGCTCAGTGGTTCTGGCATCTGCCTTGCAAGTGCAAAGGCCCGGGTTCGATTCCCCGGTAACCACATACAATACTGGGCGTGGAGACTCATGCCCACCAGCAATCAGTACCACATACCACAGTGACGGGCGTGGTGGCTCACACCTGTAATCCTAGCACTTGGGAGGCAGAGGCAGGAGGATTGCTGTGAGTTTAAGACTGAGCTCAGGGCCAGCCTGAACTACAAAAGTGAGACCCTGTCTCAAAAAAAAGAAAAAAAAAAAGAAAAAAGAATAGGAACAAATAATGATGCTTTTGGATATTTTCTCCATTTTATATTCTCCTTTGCTGGTAAAGATGCAAGATAAATGGCCATCAGCCTTCCTGGAATTGAAGACAGATGTAAAATAAATCCTTATAATTTTGTGTTTTCCATATTAGCCAGAAGGATAATAACATGTAGTCATCTTCATGATCTATTACTGCATCTTGATTACAATAAAGGACATTTTAGAGGCTTATTCTCTAGATGAGTTATCTGATATAAACATTTGCTTCAAAATCTCACTATAAGAGGTGTTGGTTGTGGCCTTGGAAAACAGAAGAGCATAAATACCTGTTCTCCAATATTGTTTCAAGAAAGTATAAGCGCTGAGTAATGTCAGCAGCCTTTACTGTAAATATACTCCACAGTGTCTATTCTTCAAGACGATAAAGTTGAAGATTCCACAACCAATTATAACATTAAAATTGGACACACACATGAGGTTTTTATTTTCCAGGCATTCCAAATGGAAGTTTCTTAATTCTGTCATTTCTCATCATGAAAAATAATACAATGATAGAGCCATAAAATAAATATCTCAAACAATCTTTTGAAACTCATGGAAATTAATCGTGAAATATTTACAGGGCATAACCTTCTGAGCTCAGAGATCAGATTCTTTCCTACATGAAGCTGTTCAAGGGTGGCATTTTCTTGGGAGCCATAATCTTTTTTTTTTTTTTTTTTTGAGACGGGGTCTCGCTTTGGAGTTCAGGCTGGCCCTGAGCTCAGCCTCCAACTCACATCACAGCAATCCTCCTGCCTCTGCCTCCTGAGGCACTGTGGTATCTGGTACTGGTTGCTGCTGGGTGTGAGTCTCCATGCCCAGTATTGTGTGTGGTTACTGGGAATCGAACCTGGGTCCTTCCACTTGCAAGACAGGTGCTGGAACCACTGAGCTAAATCCCCGGCCCAGGGAGCCATAATCTTTATTGTTGTAAACAATTTTTCCTAGAACTCTCTGTGGTTACTGTTACTGCTGTATTGCAAGGGGCCTGTGGAAGGGAGGAGCAGACTCCTTGACCTAGAGAGACTAGGATATTTTGAGATGAACAAAATTCAAGAAAATATACTTCCAGAATTTGAAAATGATATTCGAGACTAAAATATATACCTCACAGACATCAGTTGAAGACAGCTGTGAGAAGAGACAGTGGGAAACAATGGTCCTAGGAGGGTGGATAGAAGGTGCAGGAGCTGCTCTTGTTTGGACAAGGTCTGCTATCTGGTGTTTGTGTCTAGAACAATTTCAGGCCGGCAATCTCAGGCAGAATTTTTCTGTTCCCAGTGGTAATTAATAGATTCGCTTATGAATGCAAATATTTATTTTGGGATATAAATAAATATTCCAAGATATTCTGCCTTCATTCAGCAGTTAAAATTTCCCACTGGGAATTGGCAAGGGAGGAAATGAACTTCACTGAAATGTCTAGGCTCTGTGGGAAACACATTTATGTGTGTTATTGGTTTTAAACTTTATATATATATTATCTATTTTAATTGTTAAAATACAATGTGAAATATTATTTTATGCTTTGAAAATTAAAGTTATAGAGAAGCTAAGAAACTTTCCTACAACTGTATATCAAGAGAAAGAAGCCAAGATTTAAATTACAGCTAAAGTTCAAAGTCTACATTTTTTGTATTTTACTGTGCTGCTTCTATGCCAAAGAGTATAATGAGCTAAAGTCCAATGAAACCATATGAATAACAGGATCATGAGGAATTAGTTTGATAGGGGCTGAGGGACAGTGGGGCAAGATAACATTATAGCTGTTATGGTTTAGATCTAGAATGTCTCCCAGAGGCCTCAAGGGTTTTTGGAAGGTGACTAAGTCATGAGCGTGCCCTCACTGACTGCTGTTGTGGGGGGGGTCCTGACCAAAGAAGTGATTCAGTATGGATTTCATCTGGAAAAGTGTATCTCCCTCCCTGATTCCTCCTTTCTCTTTTTGCTTCCTGGTCACCGTGATATGCACAGCTCTCCTCTGTGGCAGGCCCTTCCACTGTGCTGTTTCTAGGTCTGAGCCTGCCAACCATGGACTGAGACTTCTGACATGTAAGCCAAAATAAGCCTCTTCTCCTCAATTATTAGGTGTTAGAACTGGAACTGAATCTCAGCTCTTTTGGTACAGTCTCACCATCTTTATAAGAACTTGTATTTCATCAACAGACTTCCAGAGAGGTTTGGAGATAGTTACCTTAGTGGTATTACATTTTGCATCCTCCCCACTCCCTCCTCAGGGAATAGAACATTTGAAACCTGTACTGTTCTTAAAAAATTCAGGATGTAGGGGCCTGGGATTTAGCTCAATGGTTCTACCGCTTGTCTTGCAAGCGCAAGGCCCCGGGTTCGATCCCCGGTAACCACATACCATACTGGGTGTGGAGACTCACGCCCTGCAGCAACCAGTACCACATACGACAGTGCTGGGCGTGGTGGCTCACGCCTGTCATCCCAGCACTAGGGAGGCAGAGGCAGGAGGATTGCTGTGATGAGTTTGAGGCTGAGCTCAGGGCCAGCCTGAACCACAAAGTGAGACCCTGTCTCAAAAAAAAAAAAAAAAAAATTCAGGATGTGATCATTGTTAGTAGCGCAACAGCCACAGGTTCCACTTCTTTCTGAGAATATAATTAGGCCCCTGTGTCAGTCTCTTTCCTATCTCTGGGATGGTGTCCTATTTAGTCTAAAATAGTGGTCCTTGAACTTTATAGTACTTGAAGGATTTGTTAAAACTCAGATTGCTAGACCTCGTGCTCAGCATTTCTGAGTTAGTAGATCTGAGACAAAGCCCCCAAATTTGCTTTTCTTACAGATTTCCAGGTTTCTTGCCACTAGCTGCTTGTTTAGGGAATATACTTTGAGAACTATAGATTTAAGGTCATTGATGTCATTCCCCTGTTCTGGGGATGGGCAAGTACAGTAAACTGGTTCAGTTGAACTAAAAGCAAAGATTCCTTCCTTTGGCTGAGAAATGTACTCTTGCCTACATTAGATGAATAATGAACAATGTTGTGCATAGAATTTGCTGGGGTACCACTTATCACCATGAGAGAAACAGCCTCAGTCTCTAGTGCTAAGAAGGTGAAGAGGATAGATGGTTTGGGTGTCACCTATACCCTCAGCACCACCACTGGGCCATGAATCAGCCCAGCTGGAGGCTTGACCTGCCTCTATCCTCCAGGCTGCCATACTACACGAATTTCCATGTTTAGTTGCTTCAAACTAGAACTTGTGTTATTTTTGCCATACTTAACCTAAGCTAGATATGCTTGTTTGATTCAATCAAATGAAATTAAATGTATTTGAAATAAGTAATATTTAAAGATTTTATTCTTTCAAAGAAACTTTATGGCAACTTTATCTTCCATTAATGAGTTAATACATATATAAATGCAAATCTGTTTATGTCTTCTAAATCACAGAAAGTGATTTAAAAGCAAGACCTGATTCTTAATGCTTTCTCAATATACTCTGGGCAGGAAAAACAATTCTCTTTCAAAAAGATTCAGTGTGATTAGTTAGTAGATGTCAGTATGAAACACACTCCAGTACATTACTAAATTAGGAAACACTTGAAATTCTCAGACAAGATACATTCCTTCTAAGGAAGTTGATCCACACGATCTTAACTAGTGCCAGTTTGTTAGAGGCTCTCTTCTGTTTAATAGCTCCAGGTAGGAGCAGAAGTGAAATAAATTGCTTCACCTCCTTGGCTTTTCTATTGTTACTGTAAACAACTGCAACTAGGGTGAGGATATTAGAAAGAAAAAAACCCCGAACTCTCAAAGATCATATTAAATCTGCCTTCTAGCACCACAGAATTGTTTCTTGTTTTTCTGACTTTTCCATTGTTGCCATTTGTTGTTTATGACTGTGAGCAAATAACACTTTTGCCTGGGATTCTTATACACTTGCACGTCAGGCTTCTCTGTGTGAGAGGTCCTTTTACTGTGGGGTGATCATTTAGTTTTCAGACAATGCATGTTGCCTGTGGACGGAGCCTGCCTAAGTCTTTAAGTCATTTAGAAAGGGGCCATTAATAAGTTTTGGGTTTTTCTGTTTCCACTGAACCAAAGAAACCACACAGTAATAATACTGCTTTTTTACTCAGTTCTAGGCCCTGTGCTAAGTGCATCATAGTGTTCTTATTAAATCATTAACTCATTAAATGGACATTGGAGGAGCACATGATATTTTCAGTACAATAGAAGAGGACATTTTCTGCTAGCACGTTCATGAGGGAAAGAAACAACAGTATAATTTTGGATTCCAAAGTAAGAACACAGGAGACAAAAGATGGGAAAGATAAAAGTCATGTTTTCCTTGAGTTTTTGCTCCTAGTCTGATGTTTTTCAATCTATATTCCTTGATATTTCGATTACAGAGTGATAACAGGAGCTATTTTAAGACATTTCATGGCTAAACAAGTTGAAGAGCAACATGGGGATTCAAACATAAGAGAGGATTTTTTACTGCAGAAGTTCTTAGAGCTTTTAATATACTCTGAGTCTGCACAAGAAGGGGCCAAGTTTTGCACTATTTCCAAAACTTGTTTGATTATAACCTCTCCTCCAGTCATTGTCCCTATTGTCACCTTGGGAAGGTCTTATAGTGTTGGAATTCCATGACGATCATACCAGGAAAGGCTTATCCAAGATTCTTTTGTATTAAAAAGATTTTTCATTCCCTTTCACTTCTAATAAGAGATCCAAGATTTTCTTCTTCATGATTGCTAACTTTCTACCCATTCTTCACAATTGTTAACTTTCTATTAAATTTCTTTTTGTTTTTTGGCATGGTGGCGGGGGTACTGGAGATGAAACTTGGGACCTTATGCTTGCCAGGCAGGCACAGGAACCACAGAGCTAAATCCCCGGCCCCCTTCCACCAAATTTCTGAGACTTCAGCATTACTAGTTCCAGACCTCATAGGCATTTCTTTTTTTTTTTTTTTTTTGAGACAGGGTCTTGCTTTGTGGTTCAGGCTGGCCCTGAGCTCAGCCTCCAACTCACATTACAGCAATCCTCCTGCCTCTGCCTCCCGAGTGCTGGGATTACAGGTGTGAGCCACCACACCTGGCACTGTGGTATGTGGTACTGGTTGCTGCTAGGCGTGAGTCTCCACACCCAGTATTGTATGTGGTTACCGGGGATCGAACCCAGGTCCTTGTGCTTGCAAGACAGGCGCCAGAACCATTGAGCTAAACCCCCAGCCCGGCATTTCTAATCAAATTGAGAAATCTCTGAGAGACATTTAGCTTCTCACATCCCTTAATTCCTAGATGATGCAGTGTTCTCGACTAGTAACTAAGTAGCTGGTGTGGGGACATAAGAAGAAAGGTTAAAACTAGAACTGCAAAATATAATTCAGTAAGGAAATACAAACTTGGCATGCCCTTCTGAAAAACTGCCAACTCCTGACTGAAACCAAAATGTATTCAAATTAAAGTCGTGGATCATATCTATCTTGGGAAGTAAAATGAAAGGGAAAACTTGGAAACATCTTACTTAATCTGGTTACATTTTAAAGTCAAGTACAATAATTCTGGTTGGAAGCGATGTGAGAATGCTTTTTGGAACCTGGATCATGAAGTTCAGCTCTCGTGTTTGTCACATTCGTGTTAACCATTTCCATCCCTGGATATCTTTTTTTGTGAAATGTTCAGCTACATGTTGTTGTCAGTTGCGGCACTAAGTCCACTTGAAAAGCAATAGCATAAGTAATTTTAAAAAGGAAAGCTTTCAATTCTGTGTACCTGTCTCTTTTCCAAGTATCTATAATCCATAAGAGCTCAGTACTTTCTAGAAATGAGAAAAAGAGTGATACCATCAAGGACTGCATATATATTTGTGAGGGGCAGTTATGGAGCTCTGTCACTTATCATTTCCTTTTCAAAGGCAGTGCTCTCCGTGTCAGCCAGAGTCCTAGTAGGAAGCTGAATTCCCTTTTGAAACGGTTCAGCTAAAGGTTTTTCAATATTATTTTTGATTGAGGAACAGTGATTACACATATTTTTGAAATACAATATTATAAGTTAATACATGTGATACAAGGTGATCAGGAAAGTTAGCATATACATCATATGTATCATTTATTTGAGATGAACACATTAATAATCCTCTCTTCAACTGTTTTTGAAATACACAATGTATTACTAAGTGTATTCACTCGGTTGTAATAGAGCACCAAGACTTCCTAATCCTATCCAATTACAATATTATACTCATTAAGCAGTAGTTTTCTTTTCCTTCCCTAGCAACTGGTGACTACTAGTCTACTCTCAGCTCTATGAAATCAATTTGTTTGGGAATGGACATATAAGTGAAATTATGCAGTATTTGTTTTTCTGTGCTGGGCTTATTTCTATGGTATATTCTGTGTTCACCTATATTGTTGGAAATGACAGGATTTCATGATTTTTAGAGGTGGAATGGTATTCCACTGTGTGCGTTTGTCTCATTTTCTTTATCCATTCATTGATGGACACAGGTTGATCCTACATCTGAACTAGTTACCGAGTGAGCACCTGGTTAAAAGTACCCAGGTAATCAGCAGTGGGCAGCTGTTACCGAGCTTGGCCCAACTGACAAGAGGAACAGAGATGTGGCCAGCTGGAGAGAGGGACTGCCCTGTAGAAGCTGGACTTGTACATTCAGGACACCAAAGTGGAGAGGAGACAGAAGTGAGAGTCTCTGCAGTCTTTGTCCACTTACGTGACTATAATGGAATCTCACAGATTGGGTAATTTACAATGAACAGAAATTTATTGGCTCTCCGTTTTAGAAGCTGGAAGTTCAGCATGAAGGTGTTGCAAGTTTGGTGATTTAATTCCAAGAAGATGACTGAATACTGGCCCCTCATATCGCATGAGGGAGAATGGCAAAAAGAGACCTCAGGGCTTACTTACCTCTTACAGTCCTACCGCCTAATACTATCATATTAGGGAATTTTGGAGGCAACAAAAACATGTGAAATGCAACGTCTGTTCTTTCTCCTCTTTTTGTCCTCAGTTCTCCTGCTGGTATTTCCCACTGGCCAAACCCAGACAGGAGCACAAGCAAGATAACCTAGGAGATGAGAGCCAGGAGGAAAATCTGTTAGGGACAGACAAGCACAGATCTGAGGAGGAAATAGAACACTACCAGGCTTCCTCTGCTATGCTTATAACCTCTTCTAAAAACTTTGAGCAATGGGCCAGTGCCTACCTTACAAGCCCAAGGTCCCAATTTCGATCCCTGGCAACCACACAACAACACTGGGCATAGTGACTCACTCACCAGCAATCAGCACCACGTACCACAGTGCCAGCCATGGTGGCTCATGCCTGTCATCCCAGCACTTGGAAGGCAGAGGCAGGAGGATTGCTGGGAGTTTGAGGCTTACCTGGGCTTCATAGTGAGTTCAGGACCAATCTGAACACAAAATGAGACCTTGTCTCAAAAATAAATTAAAAA
>PVIR01008269.1:31171-57588 GCA_004026965.1 Petromus typicus
AATACTGGGTGTGGAGACCCACACCCAGCAGCAACCAGTACCACATACCACAGTGCCGGGCGTGGTGGCTCACGCCTGTAATCCCAGCACTTGGGAGGCAGAGGCAGGAGGATTGTGATGTGAGTTTGAGGCTGAGCTCAGGGCCAGCCTGAACCACAAAAGCGAGACCCTGTCTCCAAAAACCTAAAAAAAAAAAAAATAAATAAATAAATAAATAAATAAATAAATAAATTAAAAAAAAAACTGAGCAAAACTGTGTGTGTCAATTAAGGAAATACTTCACTTTCAGATTAGAATACAATCTCTTTATGTCTGAGAAAAATGAGAACAAAAATAATGTGTTCAAGGTTGCACACAAGATGTGATCGCAACATACAGTGAATGTTTACATTTTTTTAAAAAGGAAATTGTTAAGCTAAAAGATACATAGCCATGAGTCCTCTTCAAAATACCCTTACTTCAAAAATACTTCTCTTATCTTCCCTGTCAGTTTCTGAAGCAATTCTGGAAGTTTTCTTTCATGAGTGTCTCTGACTGTATGGACATGGCTGCTGCAATTTCCTGAATCCACTTGGAACATTTACCTTTTGTGGTCATTTTGATTTCAAGGAAGAACCAAAAGCCACACTGTATCAGATCCAGTAAATAAGGGGGGTGAGGAGACACTGTAATAACTCACCATCTGCCGCTTTGATGATGGCACTCAGTATCAGCTCTCATTGTAGTTTTGATCATGTCCTGTAAAGATTCATGAAAGAAGACTTCAAGAATTGCTTTAAACAGTGGCAGGAAGATGGGATCAGTATGTCTGAAGCCAGGGAAAGTCTTTGGGGGAGAATTAATAGCTGTAAGTCTATTACTATAATATATTAAAAATTAAAACATATACTATATTTTCATTATTCTGTATATAAGATCAGTTTATGATGTCAGCTCAATCTTGACTTCTGGTTACTCCACTCACTCACTCTGCATCTTCAGCAGTTCCTTCGAGTCCATACATTATCTTTCTTCCATCTCAAAATTCAGCTTCTCACGTCTCTTGTGTCAACTAAAAGAAAAAGAGAGATGAAGCTTTTCTCTCTAAGCAGATTGGAAAATTGGTGTTTGTCTGAGTAAGAAAAACATTCTCAGTTCCTGCAAACATGATAAGGTGTGAAATGTACATAAATAACAGTATTCCCGGTATAGCGTGGGTATGATCTAGTTGTGCCCTTCCTAAGGGTTTATGGGTGTTAAAGACTTAGTCCTCAAGGTGGTACTACTGCAGAGCACTATGATTTTTTTTTTCTTTTTGCAGTAACAGGACTGAACTCAGGCCTTGTGCTTCCAAGGTAGGCACAGTACCACTTGAACTAAATCTCTGGTCAGTGATGAGATTTTTTTTTTTAACATGTTATCATTCATTAAGTGTACTGATACATTTTCAGTGTACATTATGGTCACATTCAGGGAACTTATACCTATACAGGACACATCTTGGTTCTTATTTTTCCTGCATCTCTTATTCTTCCCCCACCCCTCCCTATTTACAAAAGCGTTGTTTCCATTATTTCCTTCTTCTCTCATTTTGCCCCCCTCCTAGTTTCCCTCCCTTCCCTTCCCCTTTGACCATTTTCTTCCTATCTCACAATATCTATTACACATTTTGGTCCTTCTTTACACACAGTTTCTCACACCAGAGAGTGATGTGATTTTTAAGAAGTAGGGCCTAAATGGGGGTAGGGGTAAGTAATGAGGGGAAAGAAAAAATTGTGATGGTAATTAAAAAAAGGGAAACAAACCTTATGTATATAGGGGGTAGAGGGTAGTAAGTGGGTAGGGGAATGGGAAAAATATGAGAATCAACTCATGTCATATATTGGTACAAATTGTAAGTGTTGAGTGTGATCATGATGTGTATAAGATGTAGCTATTTCACAATTTTTAAAAAATGGAGCCTAGTGAAGGGTCTTGGGTCACTGGGAGTATAAGGTGCTTCTTACCTTACCTTTGGCAGTTCTTGTGAGAGTGTTGGTAGAGATTCTCCCGTTCTCTTTCTCCTGGTTTAAGTTATAATTGCTTATCCTTGCATCGGTTCCAACCATAGTTATCTGTGCTATGAGGTGACACAGCCAAGGGGCAACTCTCACCATAGCACCGGGTGATTGGCACTTAACCCTCTGGAACTGTGGGCTAAATAAACTTCTTCTGAAGTAGTCTGCATCAGTGATTTCATTCTGTTCATGCAAAGTTGACTAACCCAGATGATTGGGTATGAAGAACTGGCTCCCGAGGAGAGGTCACCTTGATCCCTCTCAGTCTAGCCCAGGCGTGCTATGTGGCAGTCTGAATGGGTGATGAAGGAGGCCAACACATTGCTTCCTGTAGGTCCAGAGGTGGATTTGGCTGCTCAAGGATTTTAGCATCTTTAAATTGCAATCTGACTTTCAGAAAAATTGCTCTTCCATCTAGTCCCTGGCTTAGCCTGGAGCAACTCTTCTTCTTTCTCAAATGTGGCCTCCCTGCTTCTTTAAGGCTGCCCCTGATTCTGCTCTGTCTGTCCCTTAGAGCACCAATGACGAACCTTTCAGAGCCTGAGTGCTCAAATCACAGCCCAAAGCCCACTTATTCATTTCAAAGTGCCAACCCTGCAATTAAACCTAATACGGGGGTTTTAGATTAGAATAAACAACTGCCATCCAATCCTTTGCTACTGGGGCAACTTGGCTCTCTTGCTGACAGAGAGGGCTCTGCATGCCCTCTGCAGTACCCATGCCAGGGGTTCCCCACCACTGCCTTGGAGGTTCAGCAGGGAGACTGCTAAATGACTGCTCAGTGTTACTACTTAGCAGGTAATATGTGACCCTTCCAGTTCTCTTCCCCCATTCTCAATCCTGGCTGATCTCCCCACTTCTGTCTCTCTCCGTCTCTGTAAATTACTTCTTTCAAACAATTTTTCCTTTATTGAGTTTATTGTTACATTTTACATATTCATTATGATCACATTCAACGTTGAGAATTTGTACCTGACATGATCTATCTTGATTGCCATCCTTTCCCATTTCCTTTTCCTCTCTACTACTCCTATTTCCCTATATACATAAACTTTGTTTCCATTTTTTGTTTTTACCATCAACACATCTATATGCTGATATGACTAATAGGCCTATGAGGGAATATTCACACACCCTAGTCAACCTGTAACAGGAGCAGCAAGGGAAGGTCCATCTGGTACCGCCTCCCAGCTCAGAAGCACAGGGAAGTATTTCAGAATCTCTTTTCCTAAAGCAGAAAGGACCTCTTGTTGGCCTCTCTTGCTGCCTCAGGACAAAACTCTGCCTATGGCCCCCAGTACACTCCTTACCAGAGATTCAGAGAACCTGTTCTCTGAGTCACTGGAAGAAAGATTTTTATTTCCCATTACCATCCAATATCAATTGACCTTTTTGTGATTTGTAAGGACTAGTCTATATCAGTATTAATCATCTTCCTATTTTCATGGCTGATAGTTTATTTACTTGTAGACACCGTCATCAATTCTTTTCAAGTTGTAAAGTTTGAAAATCCAGCTGGTTTTTATTCTTCGCACTCAATCTCGTTCCTGCCTCCTTGTCCCCACCCTGCTCGGACATTCACTCAGAAGTGCTCTCCGAGTGCCAGTGATGATGTATCCTAGGATTAAAGTAGCAGGACTTGTCAGAAACCACTGAAGTCCAGAAAAGAACTGCTTACCACCACATGTAGGCCAAGTACATGGAGGTATTCTGCTCATGGAGGCATTGAATTCATGTAGACTCTGGCTCACAGTGAAGATTTAATAAATGACTGTTGATTCTGAATCTAAATGTGGCTAAGCAGTGATTTGCAATGAAATAGACATGTATAGATGCTTTGAAACAGTGGATAGCCAAGAGGACTGCATTAGTCATCAGGGAAATGTAAATTAAGACCACAATGAGCTAGAACTACACACCCACCAAAATAGCTGGAATTTAAGATAGATAATTCAAATATTGGCAAGGATGGGGAACAACTGGAATTTTCATATTCAACGGGTAGGTGTACAACAGGAACAACTACTTCAGAAAAGGATTTCTCAGGCTTATGTAAAAAAAAACATGTGCTTCTACCCAACAATTCCACTCTTGACATATACCACTTAGAAGTGCTTGAACATATGTGCAGAGGCATGTACAAGAATGCTCTTGGAGATAGCCTTTGTAATAGCAATCCCCTGACTGGAAGCAACCTAAGTATCCATTGCCTATAGATCTGTCAGATAAACCATGGCATATTCATTTAAATATAATGCAGTAATGAAAATGAGCAAACTAGAGTTACAACAAGAAACTTGAATATGAACAGATTCTGCAAACCTAATAACTAGAAAAAAGAGCAGCTGTGAAATAATCTATTCTATATGATTCCACTAAATGAAATTTAATGGGCATAAATAGACTAATGCATTGGAAGTCAAAATAAGGTATCTTTTCGAAGGGTGGAGGTAACCATTGGAAGTGCATCCAAAGAGGCTTCTAAATTGAGTCAATATTGTTTTTCTTGATCTGGTTGCTGTGTGTGTCTGCTGACTCCACTGTGAGCTATTCATATTTTTGTTTACTTTTCTGCAGTAGTCATCCCCTGTCCCATCCAATCTAAGGTTTTGCTTTCTACTGTTTTAGTTATTTGCAGTCAAGAACATCTGAAGATACTAAATGAAAGACAAATTCCAGAAATAATTACATCTTAAATTTTAAATTGTGAGCCATTCTGAACAGCATGATGAACTTTCATCCCATCCTGTTCTTTCCTGCTCAGGATGTGACTCCTAAATTTGTCCTGCATATCCACATGTCCATCCATATGTGCTAGCTGCCTATTAGTCAGGTCACTGAGTAGTAGTCTTAGTGTCCATAGGACTGTTGCAGTACTGCAGAGCTTGTGTGCATATGACCCTTATTTATTTAATAATGGTCCTGATGTATAAGCATAATGCTTGCAATTTTATGATAGCATATTCTTATAATTATTTTATTTTATTATTGGTTACTATTATTAATCTCCTACGTGCCTAATTTATAAATGAAACTTTATCACAAGTAATGAATGTATGGGGAGAAAACATGATATCTATAGAGTTTGGTACTATACTCAATTTTAGGCTTCCTCTGCCTGTTTTCAAACATATCTTTCACCAGTAAGTGGGGATACTGTACTATAAGTTGTTTTTTTTTTTTTTTTTTGAGACAGGGTCTTACTTTTTGTTTCGGGCTAGCCCTGTGCTCAGCCTTGAACTCACAGCAATCCTCCTGCCTCTGCCTCCCACATGCTGGGATTACAGGCATGAGCCACCATGCCTGGCACTGTGTTATGTGGTTTTGATTGCTGGTGGGTATGAGTATCCATGCACAGCATTGTTGTATGTGGTTACCAGGGATGGGACCCAGGTCCTTGCACTTGCAAGGCAGGCGCTGGAACCACTGAGCTAAATCCCTGGCTCTTTTCTAAATTTTTGATGGCTGATGTTTTTTCTTCTCCTCTCAGTAATTTTAAATTGAAAAAAAATTCAAGAGTGACCTTAATGTTTACCACAGCCCACCCATAGGGATAGGAGTCTAGTGGATGACATCCTTGACATGACACAGGGCAGCCAGCCCTGAACATGTCTACATTGAGGCAAACAGAGACGATAAAAGAATGTGTGCTGTGGTGATACCCACATAATAGTAAGGTAGAGAGACTGGCTTAACGAGGGGCTGGGTGGAAGAAATGGAAGGCAGGCATGTTCCTACTGAATGAACACTTGGTGATGCTGTGCTAGCTCCCTGACACTTTCTTTTGGCATTAAAACCAGGGTGTGGTGATGATGACTAATTGAATGAGAATAAAACTGAAAAGTGGAAGTGTTATTCATGTACTGGCCCCTGGTATAGACCAAGGCCAGCGGGCTGGCACAACCATTTGAGGGCATGCTTCCTCTTGCCATTCCTTTCATCCCTTTCCTGGCTGCTGAATCTCACAGTCTCAGACACATCCCCCCTCATCTAGTGCTTCTGGGAAGTGACTTTTCTTTGGGAATTACATATGACTCAGCAAGGAAAACAAGAATATCTGTGGCCTGATTGCTGCCTCTGCCGTCTAGGACAGGAAATGATGCTGGAGATACTTAAGGTGATACACAATGAGCGTTACACCAGATAGAACTGAAATGTGTTGCTCTGAACAACGCAATAAGTGATCAGAGGGGAGACACCACATTTTTCCAATGCTTGCCCTATGGGAATGGAGATAGATGTGCAAGTCTGAAAAAATTTCATAAATGAAACTGAGACAGAGGAAGAAGAATACTATTGTTTCCAGTGCTCCTTTAACTTGTGTTTCAGAAGTTCCTCTCTAGGCCTAGCATTTTAATATTGCAGAGGACCCAAAGATGACGAGCCACAGTAACTTCCGCTGGGGGAGTCAGTATTTATCACATTTACCAACATATTTTCTCTGTGCTATTTTCTGTTTTCTGGGCCCCCATCTGGCTGAGCAAATTTATATATAAGTTTCTCCTTTTAAATACTTTCTAGTGAGGTATTTTGCTTGTCAGCAATAGCAGGAGCTTCTCTGTAGTATTTATGAGAAGTTTTAAAGAATTTTGAATAATTCCTTGGCTGAAGAGAAAGGAAAAGGTCTCCATCTTATAAATACCATGCTCCTCTTTTACTTGGTTATAAAACCAAGGGTAGAACATTTTGTACATTAAAAACATAAAAAAAATTCACCAATGATTTCTCCATGCTTAAGTATTACTGATATAAACATTTGTAAATCTCTGACATACAAATACAGTGTATACATACAGTTTTTGTTTTTTGAGACAGAGTCTGGCTTTGTAGTTCAGACTGGTCCTGGACTCAGCCTCGAACTCAGCAATCCTGCCTCTGCCTCTCCAGTGCTGGGATTATAGGTGTGAGTCACCATGCTTGCCATTGTTGTATGTGGTTATGGGGGATTGAACCCAGGCCCTTCTACTTGCAAGGCAGGCACTGGAACCACTGAGCTAAATCCCTGGCCCCAGTGTACATATAGTTTTGTATACCTCTTTTTGAACTTAGCATGATGAAGCATCTTTTCTCACCTCACAAAATATTCTTTAAAAATATGGTTTATAAAAGATGCATGAAAATTTCCTCTCAATAATTTTTTTCTAGATGGTATATTTAATAAAATGTGATTATTTTCATTTCAAATCACTTGAATGTAGCAATTAGTTATTGGTCCCCCTTAAAATATGTGGGTATTTTCCCCATTAGTAAATCAGCAATCAGTTCTGTGGTGTGTATTGGGTAGGTATCCTATTTCAGCCCTGTTATGAATTTCTACCTGAAAATAGTGTCAGATCCTACAAGTCAAGGGCTCAAACACAAGTCAAAAGTCTGGGTTTCCAGAATATCTGAATGACTGGCTACAAATTGAGCCTCCTATTATCTTCTGTTCTGGTTTGATTAATTTGTAAAAGACTCACAGAACTCAAGGAAACTCTACGTGTGTTTACCAGTTTACTGAAGATACAAAAGAACAACTAGATGAAGAGCTGTATGAGGCAAGGCCTGCAGAGGTCTCCGGTGTGACAGCTTCAGTCCTCATGCAGCTGGGGTGCACTATCCTCCTGGATGAGCATGAGTCCGGGGCACCTCCCTGAAAGCTTCTTGGGTTTGGTTGTCCAGAAGCTCCCTGAATTCTGTCCTTTTGGTTTTCTAGGAGGATTTTGTTGCACAAGCATGACTGAAGCACGGATAGAGGTGTCGAAATGTAATTGGACAAAAGGGTATGACCTAATGCTGATAGACTGAGTGGGGAAACCAAGTAAAGCCTGTCTGTTCAGATTCTTCTTGGCCTCCCTGCTCAGCATTCCTTTCTCCAGGGTATGGGGCAGGGTCCCCTTGTGAAATGGCAGTGTTAAGATCTACTTTCAGACAAGACAGCTCGAAGAATATCTTTATGAACAGCTCCAAGGCACAAAGGCAGGGGAAGACTAGGGTATATTGTGGATCACCACTTGGGAGAAAAAGAAGCAGGTGAAAGGAGGCCAGAAGAAGAAGACGGTGAGAGAGTGTGTGTGTGAATGTGTGTGTGTGTGTGTGTGTGTGTGTGTGTGTGTGTGTGTGTGTGTGTGGTGTGTGTGTGTGAGAGAGAGAGAGAGAGCACGATCGATTTGCTTTCTGAAGCCAGCAGCTGAGATCCAGTGCGTCCAAACTTTACAGCAAGAAAGGCTTTCACCTTCATCCCTCTGAATCTCTCTGGGACCAAAAGACAAAAGGCCAAATACTTTAATCTTACTGCTCCAGTAACAATTTAGAAGGTACCAAGGATTATAGGAGTTATGATCCAGGAAGATGAGTGAAAACCAAAACACGTGTGATCCCGGTATGGCGCACAGTCCTGGAGGTCTACTTGTTAGTTTATACAGAGGTGGAAGACAGGACCTTTTCCTCAGAAACACCACACAGGCAATCAAGTGGAAGCAGCTGCAGCTGGACTTCACAGATGTGGGATGTAAACACTGGGGGTGGGCGGGATCTAGGGCAGCTGCAGGAAATGGGTTGTCTCATTGTTCCCTCAACCACAGGACTTCACTGCCAGTCTTTGTGATAGCACCTCGTCCTACTCTGTCTCCGCTTCTGCTTTCCCTGTTGTTCATCACTTCACCCTCCACCGGGAAGATCTTTTACCTAATGGCTTCAGTTGGCTCATAACTTGTCCTGCTTATGGCTTCTCAAATCTTTCCACTTTCTGGCTCTTTAACTTCTGCTTCCATCACAGGAATTATTTTCTATTTCCAGTTCAATTCTTTTTTTTTTTGAGACAGGGTCTCGCTTTGTAGTTCAGGCTGGCCCTGAGCTCAGCCTCCAACTCACATCGTAGCAATACTCCTTCCTGCCTCTGCCTCCCCAGTGCTGGGATTACAGGCGTGAGCCACCACGCCCGGTACTGTGCTATGTGGTACTGGTTGCTGCTGGGCGTGAGTCTCCACGCCCAGTATTATATGTGGTTACCGGGGATCGAACCTGGGTCCTTGCGCTTGCAAGACAGGCACCGGAACCACTGAGCTAAATCCCTGGCCCTCCAGTTCAAATCTTAAAAGAAAGTGAATGAACTTGGTATTGTGGCACACACCTGTAATCCCAGCACCCTGGAAGCTGAGACAGGAGGATGGCTGAGAGTTTGAGGCCAGCCTGGGCCACATAGTGAGTTCAAGATCAGCCTAATCTATGTAGTGAAACCTTGTCTCAAAGGAAGAAAAGTTCAACTGTGAAGAGGAACAGAGGGGGAAGGGAAGGAAGGAACAAGAAAAAAAGAAATAGATGGAGACAATGGGAACAAAGCTTTTGTAAATAAGGAGAGGAAGAGAGGGTGAAGGGAGGAGAGGGAAAGAAGAAAAACAGAAGCGAGATATATCATGTACAGGTACAAATTTCCTATGATGAATGTTATCACTACACCTATCTAAAATATACCAATAAAAATGAGAGAGAGAGACCAAGAGAGGCAATGACTGGTTACCCTAGTTTGAGTATTTGAGCGGCGTATTCACCCTTGGTTGTTTCTTAAGTTTGCCCTTCAGATTATAAGGTTCTGCACAGGGAACCAACTGTATGGCACAGGTCGCAGATCAGGCTGTTTGCTACCTCAGCAAGTGGCTCTGGACACATTTCCTTAGAAAAGGTATTCTGGACAGGAAGCCCTTGAATGGTCTCTTAGCTATGTCTTTTTTTTCCCTTTTAATAAGTAACATATCACTGAAGTAACATTTTAAATGTATTTTATATTGTCTTTTAAGATAAAATTTTTCTGTTACATTTAAATTCTTCTGTTACATGGCTGTATTACTTGTTTCCCAACTGACTTTAATAGAAATTTATCTGAGGTATTTTTTTCTAAAAGTTTCTAAAATTCAATTACATAGAGAAAATATGCCTTATAATGTTTGGGTGGCCTTTTTATAAACTTGTTTTATGAAGGTAAATGCCTTTTAATAGTTAATTTAGAATTGTGCTCATAGATATCAGAAAAGATGGAAAGGAAAAGTCTAACATATTCTCTTCCTTTTTTTTTTCTTGCAATATGGGGGATCAAACTCAGGTTGTTGTGCTTCCAAAGTAGGAGTGGTATCACTTGAGCTAAATCCCCAGCTAGAATATACTATCTTTTCAAAAGTAGGTTAAGGTTTCCTCTGCTCACATTAGTTGTGGAGGTAGCAGGTGAGGCCTCAGTATGTAGAATGACACCGATGAGGTCATGTACCTGTATGTGCCTCTGAAATGCTCCACCAGCAAGCACCTTACTGGTGCCAATGACCAAGCATCCAACCAGATGAAGCTGGCCAAGGTTGACTAGGTCACAAGTAGGTTTCATGGCCAGTTTAAAACCTATGCTATCTTCAGGGCCATTCACAAGATGGATGAATAAGAAGAATTCATTCTACCATTGGCCAAGGCTGATGCCATCATCTCAAAGAGCTTCTGAGTAGAGACTTGTGGATGTGGAACATTTGTCATAAATTAATAGTCAGAAACAACCACCAGCAAAAAAAAGGAGGTTAAAAGCATTTCTCTTTTGAAACAGAATGTTCCCTGAGGCATTTTCCTTGTGTTTTGCTACTAAAATATAAATGATTATGTGTAACAGTTAACTACAGATTGTTATTGTTGGAAATTATTTTTATATGCACAAATTGTGATGCTAACATTAATTTGTACTTTGGTTTTACTCTGACTTAGTGAAAGATTTAACTTAGGTTGACTTATTCTTTATCTCACTAGTACAAAACAGGAAGTGAAGTTGGGCAGTAAACGGCTTCCTATCTTCTTGCTGGAAGAAAACAAATTGTACTTACATATGCAGATATCAGTTTCACTCTGCTCAACCCATTTTATATTTAGCATAAGAAAAATGCTCGCATGGTAAAATTAGTAAAATGTTATAATATTATCCCCTTAGTTATTTTTCTTGTTATTAAGGCAAAATACCTGACACCCAAGGTGATAGGAAGACAGATTTATTTAGTTCATAATTTGGAGAGGTTTTATTCCATAATGGGTGGGCTCCAAGGTTGGGTGGACAGAAGATAGCAAAGCAACAAGAGACTTTTACCAATGTCTTTCTATCCCTTTTATCTTATCTAGACTACTTGGGGCAGATAATACTCACATCCTTAATCCCAAGGCTTGTGATCCTAACTTTAAACCATAAATCAATTTTAGCAGCATGTACTGTAGATCTAGCCAGCTCTGAAAAAGACCCTACTATGACCACATGAGGCTTTAGGGGACATTTAAACAGAGACATATCATCCCCCTGACCTTAACCTTGGGTAAATATTAGAACCACTTGGGAATCTTTTAAAACTTCCTATGTTTAAGCCCTATCTTTCAATTTCTGATTTATTTGGTATGTAGTGTGATTTGGGCCTTAATATTTTTTGAAAGCATCCCAAGTGACTTAAATAAGCAGATAGAAAGTCACAAGGCAAAAGGAGTGATATATTTCTCCTGAACCTTTGTGCCTGTATACAAGGTACTCTCTTATCTGTTCACAACCAAGTTGGTCAGGTTCTGGCTGGCCCAAATTGCTTCCTATGTCCTCTGAACATTGCTTACACTTGCCATTGACTGTTTTTCTCCAAGCATTCCAGGAGTTTCCTCCTCACATTTTTTCCTGACTTAATCTCTCCCCAGTTCTCCAGACTCAGCTCAGTTTAGACTTCTTTCACGAAGCCTTCCCTGTCTACCCCTGACTCGAGGGACTGCTCGTCACTAGAAAGTCATCTGAACAATGATTCAATTGTGTGCTGTATTGTTGTATTAAATGATTAATCTTTTTTCACCTCTTCACCTGTTCCTTATTGTGTTGTTTATGCTCTCAGCTTCTAGCATTTACTCGTGTCCTTGAAACATCAGGTGTCTTGCACAGTGTAGGAAGCCAATATTTCCTCCTACCTTCCATCTTGGCTTTCACATGTGTGATTTGGGTCTTCCTTTGGAATCCTGCCCTAATCCTGATTGGCTTTCCTGCCACCAGACCTTGGCTTTTTCCATCAGCCCAACTTATTGGTGGTCCAAATGGCCAAAGGATAGTAAAACTAACTGTGTACGTGTATTTTCTCCTGCCTATTTTATGATCTATTTGAACCTTTGGCTTTCCTTTCCTTTTTCTTTCACTCCTTGAATCTTGATGGCAAAATTTAACTTAGATTTTTCTAGGATGTCAGGGTAAAACATTCTCTCTGGGTCTTCCTATTCCATTCCTTTGGGTAAACACTCTCATTCACCAGGCTCTGGCCTGGGGATCTGAATTATCATGTCATCCTCCAACCGTCGCTGACCTGATCTTTCAGGATTTCCCTCAAAGAAAATAGACACTCACATTGTTTAGGCTTCTCACTCTAATAGAAATCTGATTGTGTTGGCTTCGTGTTGAAGAAAATAAAAACAGCCTATGAAAAGAAAATTGGAGAAATATATTAGAATTTTTCCAGGCTAAGGCCAAAAACAATGATTAAGTAAGGAAGGGTTTTTATTATCATTTTGCAAAAAATTACACCTTTTCAAGGGCACCTGAAAGATTTGGATAAACGCTCCTGGGGAATAAATTCTCCTGCCCAATAAATTAAAATGTCAGTTTTTTCTCTTATCTTACCACAGTTAACATCACCCAGTGGGACTTATTTTTCTCTAAGAAGGTCATGAGCCCTTAGGCCTCAGAGTTTAAGAGATCTTTACTGATCCTTTAGCTGACACCACAAACCCTAGAGTCAATCATTTCCTCCGGGAGCTGGACCACGCCCATTTTTTAGACCAAGCCCACTCAGATCGCTCCCCCTCCCTTTTCATAGCTCCGCCCAAAGCCCCGCAGCAGAAGATTCTCATTGGTGGAGAAGTTGTTCTAGTCCCACCCCAGAGGGCGGCGATAGGTGGAACTGGCGTGGGGCGGTGGTGGTTGGCTGCCTGCGGACGGGTCTCTCTTCGTGCCTGTCAGAGTGGATGGAGGCAGTGGCGGCTCTCAGGGCTGGGTTGTCAGTCAGTGAGAGGAGGGGGAAGATGGCTCGCCGGGACCCGCTCTGCTAGAAGAAGGCGGGCAGGTGGTGCTGCTACTCTAGAGAAAGCACGGCCGCTGCCGTCGAGGTGGCCGTACGCCGCGCAGTTCGAGGTTCTGCAGTGCAGCTCCCACAGCCGCTCTGGTGAGTCCAGCGAACGACCCGCGCCAGGCCCCCTGGGCGGCCGGAGACCAAGAACTTTTTTTGTCAGGGAGGAGCCGGGGCGAGGCTGCGGCGGCGGCGGCGGCGGCGGGGAGGGACGGGACTTTGTCCCAGCCGCTGCGGCTCCGTTGGGGGTAACGGCTCCTGCGCGAGGCTCAGCGGGTGGGCTGCGGCCAGCGCCTGCTCACCCCGAACTTAGTCGCAGCCCGCCCGCTGCCTGGAAGGCGCCGGCCGCTAGCGCGCTGACGGTCTCCCTCCTGCCCGGCGAGCAGCGGTCCAGCCCCGGGCGTGACCCGGTGCTGCAGCCTCGGCCGCTCTGCGGTGGGCTCCAGGGGGCTACCCCACCCTCACCCCGCCCTCCGATGCTCTGGCTTCTCTCACCGCTCCTGCCCTCTCTCTGCACCCCGGAGACCACCGCCTTCCGTGCAGTCTGCTGGCCAAGATGGTCCCTGTCGACCCCGCTCCTCTTTGAAAGCAGCATTCGCCTCCTTCTTTGGTCCCGCGCCGGGCAGACAGCGTCAGAGAGCAGCTACAATTTCTTCCTTGGTTATTTACTACGCTGAAGATTTCTGCAGCCCCTGTCTCCTTCATTCGACGAGTTATTCTCCTGAGGCTGATTTTGCCCTACCCGAGAATCCTGAAGGCTTTTAGTTGAGAATTATTATATTAAAGAGCCCAAGTTCGCACGCTTCAGCAAAATTGGGTATCCGCCCTTCAGGGTGCACGTGTGCTTTATGCTTTCCGAGTTTAGGCACTCCTGAAAGATTTTAATTTTGCCCCAGTGGTTTTATACTGCACAGACTCAGTTCTCTGAGAAACACAGTATCACATGCATGGCAGCCGCCGCGCTCAAGTAGGGGGAGTTTGTTCCCTGGCAGCTACTTCTTGGAGACTATACTACAGGCAGCATGGCCCACCTGTCTGTGTGCAAATTATTTGTTTTTCGGGTTTCACAGCTTTTAGAGCGTTTTTTGTTTTTGTTTTCACGTTGCACATTACAGTTTGAGATTTTCAATTTGTAAAATCTTAGCTGCATAAAGTCCTAAGGATTTGTAGTATAACCTTGTGTCAATGTGATAGTCCCGGGAGGTTTGTTTATAGTGAGTTTATATATAAGGAATGAATATATATATTCATATATATATTGAATCCTAAGAGATCTTTAAAATTTTGGTATTCAAGACCTCTTTTGAAGTACCATGTGTGTATTTTATATATAATTGAAATTATATTGAACATAAATTGACTTTGTATTGCCCTAGGCTTAGCAGGTACTAGGGATTATCATGATCTTGTCCTCAGAAATTTATTGTGTCGTATATGAACTATGAGTTACATTATAGTAAAGCAATATTTATAATACCTTGTAATAAGTGCAAACAGAGATATGCCTAGTGTAGTCAGGGAGCATAGAGTAGAAAATGGTCTGCTTACCTTGGATGTAGCTGGAATTGGGAGTACACAGCAGAAATTTGAAGTGCAAGAGTTAATGAGTTAAGTGTTTCCTAGGAGGATATAACTGGGAAGGCAAGGAGGATGAGGAACAGGAAGTTGGGGAAGTCATTAATAATGTAAAGCCCATGTTCACAGTCATTTGTCAAGTCAACAACATTGACTTTGGCATGGATTGATGCAAGGTTAGTAGTAAAATGGGGGGAGTGGGGAGCTGAGGTTAGTGAGGTGGGAGAGGGTCAGTCCACAGCATTCTGCTCTTAGCTAAAGGGATTGAAGGCAATGAATGAAAGCTATTTAGTGGGTTTGTATTTTAGATTCTCACTAAGATGAGATAGAATCTAATGGGTTCAGATTGTCTATATGGGAAGAAAAGAGAAACAATTAGGACTCTGAGGATTTGATTTAGTACCATTAGTTGAAAATGAGGAGCATACACCTTGATAGAAGATAATAAATTCTGTTTTTTGAGTTTGAGGAACTCAAATGGGGGAACGTTCTGCTGAAGATGTAGATAGGTATTTGGATCTATCCATGTAGAATGCATAAAGGAAATCAGGTTTAGAGAGAGAGGCTTGGAGCTTGAAATGAAGACATATTGATTTGGTTTTGTAGAAGTTCCACAAGGAAGTCCATTAGTATGATAAAAGCAGCAGCCAGAGAACTGTCTGATAAACAGCAGACACGAGTAGAATAGCCTGAAAGAGTGATCTTTAGAAAGAAAGGTAGGAGAAATGTCAGAAAAGATAATAAGGGTAGAGAGACTTCAAAGGGAAGAGGAATGCTGTAAAGCGGGTACCAAGGAAGAAGAGGACCCCAGTAACCAGTAACTTCATTAGGAGTCATAACTAACTTTAACAAGTATAGGCACCAATCTTCAGAAGATTAGGCAAGTAAAGGTAGTTAATAAATTAATTGCCTGTGAGGGAGGCTTTTCAAGAAAATTAACCCTAAGTGAAGAACAGAGAAAACCGATAGCCATAGAGAAGTGCCTCTCCCTCTTGGTTACATATTGGCAATGTTCTGGAGAGCTTGTAAGAATTTCGATTTCCAGAAGGAGCCCCACCCTTATTCCAAGGGGTTAGGGCCCAAACATTGGTATTTATTTACACAAGAGGTTTTCAAAATGTAATCAGCATGTAACATACTACATGTTTTCAAAGTGTGCAATTTAATGCCTGCTATATTTACAGTAGAAAACCATAGCTCCAATTAAAATAATGCACATATTCAGACCGCTTTTTCTTATCTTCTTTTCTAATCTCTCACTTATGAACCGTCAGTACAGATTACTTGCACTGCTATTTGTTATTGTTTTCCTACAGTTTCCTAAATAATTTCAATGTATAGCCATGGTTGAAAAACACTGCAGAAGACTATTTGAAAGAATCTTATGCTTACTTGTTTACATTCATAGGGAAACTGAGAGTAGAGACCAGGGAGAGATGAAGTGAGTATTAGACTAGAAATGGAAGGAGTTCAGAAAATTGCTCAGTGAGAAAAAATAATTTTTTTTTTTTTTAGGGTTTTTGAGACAGGGTCTCGCTTTGTAGTTCAGGCTGGCCCTGAGCTCACCCTCCAACTCACATCGCAGCAATCTTCCTGCCTCTGCCTCCCGAGTGCTGGGATTACAGGCGTGAGCCACCATGCCCGGCACTGTGGTATGTGATAGTGATTGCTGCTGGGGTGAGTCTCCACGCCCAGTATGGTATGTGGTTACCGAGGATCGAACCTGGGTCCTTGCGCTTGCAAGACAGGCGCTGGAACCACTGAGCTAAATCCCCAGCTCGAGAAAAAATAATTTTGAAAGCAACATCTCTACTAACGAATATGATGTAAAAGATAATATATTTCTTTCTTATTAGTAATGTTGTCATGTAGTTTCAAGATTGTTTCTCTGAAGTACCTCATATATTCGGAGAATTTAGAGAAAATTTCAGTACTGTGAAAATGAATGTCCCTCAGGAAAACTCTTTATATGGAGCCCGAGACCCTTGGTACCACCGTATAATGCTTTGTCATTATTTGGATGGGGTGGGGCAGATGGAATTAACAGTTTGTCTATTGCTTATTGTTGAGATCCAAGTACTGCCAGGTTTTTGGCTCGCTCAGAGTTAGGCTGCACGGTAGAAACAGAACATTTAACACTAGAAAATCTGCTCTTCAAAGTATGTGACTAAGATGAAATCTTGCTTGAGTGCCCTTTAGATATTACAGTATAAGTTATTGGGAGAGAAAAAAAGTCACTCCTCTCTTCCCAAAAGCAGGTAGAGAAGAGCAGTGATTAGTTGTCAAAGATCCACTCACTGTGTTTTATCCTGAGAAAGGTAGTACCTATGTTTCTTACCTCTACACTTTTATTTTATTTTTAATATTTCTGGTCAGGATTTGAATGTAGAGATCCAGGGATCGTTCCTCCTCCTCGAGTCTTACTTTTATGTGGGGGGGGGGGGATGAAGGCAGAGCTAATATCTGGACGCCATTTGGCATTTTACTTTGATTATAAATAAAAGTGGAGTGAAATGCTTTGTCAGTCTTTGTAGCTCTGAAAATTTCTTTCATTGTGATAAAAAAATTAATCTATAAGTTCACCTAAACATGAACAGTATCCCTGATTTTGATATAGCCTAAAAAAAAGGAGTATTAGGGCCGGGGAGTTAGCTCAGTGGTTCCGGCACCTGTCTTGCAAGCGCAAGGGCCCAGGTTGATTCCCCAGTAACCACATAACAATACTGGGTGTGGAGACCCGCAACCAGTACCACATACCACAGTGCTGGGCGTGGTGGCTCACGCCTGTGATCCCAGCACTCGGGAGGCAGAGGCAGGAGGATTGCTGTGATGTGAGTTTGAGGCTGAGCTCAGGGCCAGCCTGAACCATAAAGTGAGACCTTGTCTCAAAAACAAACAAACAAAAACAAACAAACAAACAAACAAAAACAACAAACAAAGGGAGTATTGCATAATTAGCATAATTTTGGATACTGTTACTACAGTCACAATAATATTGTAAACATACTGTGTTTTCTTAATTACTAGTATAGTACATAGCCATATGTACTATGGAAATTCAGGATCACATAATAAATAATATTTGGGTGAATATTAATATTTGGGTGAATATCTCTATACATCTTTTTAAATGATGTTTACATTCCTAAACACATAACCATTCTATTTTTGTCATTAAAACTTTTTGGTACATGATATTTTGTCGCTAGCTTATTTTCACTTCATATTTAACTTATTTTCACTAATGTGAATGTCAACACAATATTATTCTTTACAACAAATCATCTTTTAAAATGTTTATCTAATATTCTGGTATATAGATTTACCAAAGTTTATTTAATCACTTCTTAAAACTTTGATAATTTAAGCTCTTTTCAATAATTTTGAATGAATAATAGTTAGTCTATTGATAGGTTAAATACTTCGATGTCTTTGTTTACTTAGGATAGTCCTGAAGTCATAAGGTATGCATCTTTTAATGATTTTAATAGATATGAATAGATGGCTTTTCAGAAATATTGACTGAATTCATCTGTATTAGTTGTGCTTAAGAGTGTCTGTACCTTCTCCACAGTCAGAACTAGCAGTTAACTCTCATTTGACAATAAAGTTACCTTCTGTAATTGTTATTCTATGGATTATCAGTAGCAAGTATTTTTATTTGTTTTCTGAATTATGTTAGTTTTGTCTATTATGATATTGGAGATTGTTCAAAACTGAATTATGAGAGCTCTTTAGTTGTTGCATCTTTGTCAAATTCTATTATAAATAATTTCCTTGTTTTAAAACTTACATTCTGATTTTGTTTTTGGTATGCTTTTCTTTTTAAACAGATTTTTAGCATTTTTAGGTGGCTAAATCTATCAAAATTTTTCTTCTATGATATCTGCTTGCTTAGAATGGCCTTTCCCATTCCCAAGTTATGCAACTCTTCACTTCTATTTCCTTTTAGTAATTTCACAGTTTAAAAAATATTTGAATAGTTCACTTATTTATAGTATATTCTAATACAGAGTGGCAAATTAATTCTTTTAATACTATTTATTGAACAACTATTTTTTCCTGGAGGTTTTAAATACCAAATCATGTATATATAGTCTATCTTCCTGCAAGTAATTGTCTTTTTCTATGATTCTCTTTTATTTCATTGGGCTACTTATTTTTGCTCCACTAATTGCAAACTGTGGTTGTAGTAATTCTTGTCATTATCTTTTTCAAAACATTTTCAGCATTTTTCACATGTTTTTTATATTTTGAATGTAATTTATTAAGGTCCAAAAAGAACCTTTTGGAATATCTAAATTTTCTAGATATGCTGTCCTTACAAAATTATCATTAGTTCTTCATACTGTCTCTTATGACTCAATGATATAATTTTGAATTTCTTCATATCATTTTCAGTAGTTTTTTTTTTTTTTTGAGACAGGGTTTTGCTTTGTAGTTCAGCCTGGTCCTGAGCTCAGCCTCCAACTCACATCACAGCAATCCTCCTGCCTCTGCCTCCTGGGGGCTGGGATGGCAGGCGTGAGCCACCACGCCTAGCACTGTGGTATGTGGTACTGGTTGTTGCTGGGGTGAGTCTCCATGCCCAGTATTGTATATGGTTACCGGGGAATCAAACCCAGGCCCTTGCGCTTGCCAGACATGTGCTGGAACCACTGAGCTAAATCCCCGGCCCCTATTTTTTTTTTATTTTTGAAACTGAGGCAGATAGCAATTTGAACACATGTCCACATACAGCACATCGTGTTTTTTCTTCTTCTACCTCTTTGTTGAATTGTATTAGAAGATTCACTAGTAGATTTTACCTAGTGTTGGTCTTTGGAGGATAAAGGCAACTTGATAATAGCTTATCTCTTTAAAGTAGTGCTATATTTGATTCACTGAGAGTACTCTCATGGTGTTCCTTTAGAGGAATTTTTTTTTTTTTTTTTTTTTTTTTTTTTTGAGACAGGGTTTCGCTTTTGTGGTTCAGGCTGGCCCTGAGCTCAGCCTCCAACTCACATCACAATCCTCCTGCCTCTGCCTCCCGAGTGCTGGGATTACAGGCATGAGCCGCCATGCCCGGCACTGTGGCATGTGGTATTGCTTGCGGCTGGGTGTGGGGTCTCCACACCCAGTATTGTTATGTGGTTACCAGGGAATCGAACCCGGGCCCTTGCGCTTGCAAGACAGGCGCTGGAACCACTGAGCTAACTCCCTGGCCCCCTAGATGAATTTTTTTTTTAACTTTGGTTTTTTTAAATATGCTAGCTGTGTAGGAGAGGAAGGGATTGAGGGAGAGAAGAGGAAAAGGGGAAAAGACATTTCCCTTTTGGAAGGTTTGAAATAGTTTAGTTATTAAAAATGTCTAGGTCTTTGGTATACTTTATTGAGATCTTACTATATTCTTAAGTACTTTCTAAGTGCTTTTCATTAATTTCATTTAATTAAATCATTTTATGAAGAATTTTTATTCCTGTTCTTCAGATAAAATGAGATGCAGAAGTTAAGTCTTTTTCAAGGTACAGTTTGAAGTCAATTCCTGTCTGATGTCATAGCCCATATTTTAAAATTGATTCTCTAATTTCCCCTAATTAGGATACTTCCCTCTTTTCTATTACTGAGAAGTAAATTTCATCATTGGAAGATTTTATTAAGTATTTTTCCTTTATACAATTAGCTTCCAGCTTTGGTAAACTTATCAATTATTACTGGCCTGTTCTGTGTTGTGTCCTGTCTTCTGTTTTAACAAATATAGCTTTATATGGTTAGAGTAGGTAATCCTGGAATGAGGTGGGTGGAAATAGATTAAAGTTGATACTTATATAATATACTTAATATAATTCACATTTAAGTTGGTGGACTCTCAAGATTAATTTTCATTCCTCCATCCTGTTTATATGCTGTAAAGAATGTTATGTTAAGTGTACCATATATAAGAGATGAGAAAGTTTTAGAACATAATACTTTTCTATTACAGCTCAAATATTTGTTGTTTTTGAGCCTTACATCAGAGTAGCCTTTTATTTGTAGACATTAAGTGATATTTACTTGGTGTGTGTTATCTTGAACAAAGGGTCTTTTGATAGTGGCACATTAGTGTCTTTCTTACATAAGTACATAAAGATCCATCCATTTGTATTTGACTTAATTGAAATATTTTATATCAGCTCTTAAATTATACTGTAAAAATTATTTTTAGGTTTCAGCTATTGGGAAAAATTACATTTTTTTTATAGAGCAACATATAGCCTTGGAAATTTTAGAGAATAATGTAAGCCTTAATAGTGCCTAAATTAGGCAAATAATTATGAACTCTTATCTGTTTGAACTTGTTTTTTCTCTTTTAAAATAAAATTAACATTTAGTTAATTCAGTTATAGTACTGATTCCAGCAATGTAGGCAGACTCACACTCCTCTCTTCCTTCCACTGGGATATGAAAAAGTTGTCATTTTGACCCCTTTGAATTTGCTAGGCATATATATTGTTTTAATCTAAATTTTAAGGTTCCTGCTGATGTGTTACTTGTATGATAGATGGTACTGTGGCAGATGAGTGACAATGTAGTCCACGAGGCAGTGTGTACTTTAATAGGGAGAAACTATTTTGGGAAATTAGAAATCTTCAAGTGGGTCCTAGTAAGAGAATGGGGATAATAGTTTATAAATGGGTGGAAGGAGATGAATCAACTGAAATGTACAAATCACACAGTCTAACAGAGAAGTGTAGAAAATTTGGGAAAGGGTTCCATGGATAATGGAACTAGAAAAATGAAGTCAGTGAAGTCAAGAAATAAGAGTTTCAGAAGAGAAGATACTTCTTGCAAAGTTAGAGAATGAACATTTGCTGGTTATGAGGTCTAGAGGAGTTTATTTTATACAGACAGTTAAGGAGCTGCAGGTGGTAGCAATAAATGAAGCTGTTACATCAGAGAGTTATCAGTGAAGGATAAATGTGGGTCGAAGTAGCTAGAGGGACATTAGAATCTGATGAATACCCTTCCCTCAGACACTTGAGAATGGTAAGATTCTGAAATGCATTCTCATTTGTCCAAATGATTTTTTTACTAATGATATTTGGAGCTATCTTATTGACCATCTACTATGTCTTTGTGTTTTGTTTTATTTTTCATCCCTAAAACATTCCTGTATTGTAGATGGCATCACCCACTTTCATAATTAAGGAAGCTGAAATTCAGAAAGTTTAGATAACTTGGTAGAAAGTAGCATGAGTTATTTGGTTTCCAAATGTCGCATTCTGAAAAAGTATCATGAGTTCTTTTGGTCTCTAAAGTTAGAATCCTTTTCATTATGCCATGTTGCTTTCTCTGTTTACTGAACTGTATTAAAGCATCAGAAGAGAGGCTATAAGAGAATTCTAAAGTATGATTCCTCTTCTTATGTAAAGGAGTGGAAGAGAAATTTAAATTATACTTGAAGCAATTTATATTAACTGTATTTTCCATTTAAACTTTTTATTTTATTTTTTTTCTTAATAGTACCAGGGATCAAACTTGGGCCCTTGTACTTCCAAAGTAGGCATGGTATCACTTGAGCTAAGTCCCTGGCTCTTTCCATTTAAACTTTTGCAGACGGGACCCATCCAATAAGCTTTCCTCTCATACATATACTATCTAATTTTTAACACTTTTGTTTGTAAGTTAGATGTTTTACTATTCATGAAAATGACAGTTTGAAAGAAAGGATAGACAAAGAAAGAGCATATCAAAAAAGTGTATGTTTGTTTCTTTCAAAGAACTACAAGTACATTATACAATTTTAGGTAGCTCCTAGAGAGACTGATCTCTTCATGGAAATAACATTAAGTTGGTTATAGTGATAATCAGAACAGCTGTTCTTCATGTTACCAGGTTAAGAGTTCATTGTAATATAATGTGATATATTGAATTTGAATTCCATTAATCAGTTATTGGCCAAACATCCAAGCAGATGTTTTACTTTTGTAATAAAATCTTTCTTTAGAAACAGTGTATGTATGGCCTGTGATTTAGCTCAGTGGTTCTGGTGCCTGCCTCACAATTGCAACGTCAAGTTTGATCCCGTGTATGAAAATCAAAATAAAAGAAGAAAGCCCCAACTAAACCAGAAAAAAAAAAATGCATAGTTGAAAAAGAAATATTTAAAAATATTTTAGGCATTGAATGCCCTTGTAGGAGTTTCAAGTACTCTGAGAAATACCAATCTAGAAATTTTCGCTTTGCCAATTTTAGTTTTGTATTCATCTATAAAGAACAATCTAGGGTACATTTTGTTATATTAATATAAAACCATTGTTAAAAACTTTATTTTAAAAATAATTTTATAGTTCAGCTTCTGCTGAAACAAATTGTTGTCTTAGTTAGCATGAACCAGTGTGGTCATATTAAGTTGAACTTAGGCCTTTGTGCTTCCAAGGTAGACAGACACAGTACCACTTGAACTAAATCCCTGGCAAGAAAAGCAACTATTGTGTATCAGTAAGATCCACTAAAGTTCTGGTTGGGAAAAATCAAGCAGAATTTTGTGCATTCAGGTTCTGTTGCTTTTATTATTATTTTCCATTAGTAGGCATTACTGCTATTAACCATGTTTATGTGCACTTTCTCATTACTCCTCTCTTTTTACCTCACCATTTTCCATTGAACATCTGGGTCTCAATTGGCAGGCTTCTTTAATGGTTGAGAGTCTCTCTCATTCCAACTTACTAAAGGGCAATGACTCACTCTGAAACATCAACTTGGAAGTTAATTGGAATTTGGTTCTCTTGACATTTCTGTTTTCCTTTTTCCCTAGCATTGCAGCAGGGAAAACTGACACTTTGGTTGCAAAAAGCTTTAAGGAAATAAAGTAGAGCTGTGCTTTGGAAAATGTATTTCCGTATGTGATTGTGTTAGGGAAAAGAAGAGGGGCAAAGGGTGAATGTTAGCAAAATGATTGAGATGTAGTATTTGCTTTGTGTTTTCTTTTACACTCTTCATTTTACTCATAGCATTTAATTTTATTATTTTATTACTTTTTTTTTTTTTTTTTTTGGTGGCACCAGGGATCAAACTCAGGCCCTTGTGCTTCCAAGGGAGGTGCGGTACCACTTGATCTAAATCCCTGGCTCCTATATTATTGCTTATACTCCGATTTATTTCAAAAAAGATTAAGGAACTCTTGCTCTTCTGTGTTCTTTCCTTTCCTAATATACTGTGACTCCCTTAAGTCAGCTACTATGCCATATTTATTTTTTTAAATTTAGCCTCTAGGGCATAGTAGACATTTAATAGTTTATGAATAAGTGATGACAATTAAGTATGTTTAGTCAAAAAAGAAGAAAGGAAGAGAAAGAAGAAGAAGAGGAGCCAGCGTAATTTTGGATTCAGTTGGTTACAGCATTGGTGCAGGTATGGGTTGACTTATATCCTTTCCAAAACATACATATGTTGAGGTCTTAATCCTAGAATCTCAGAATGTAACTATTTAGAAATAGATCTTTACAGAGGTAACTAAGTTAATATGGAGTCATTAGGATAGGTTTTGATCCAATAATACTGATGACCTTGAAAGAACAATTACATATGGAAAGAAAACAATATAAAACTAGGGAGAAGACAAGCATGTATAAACTTAGGAGAAAGGCCCAAAACATTCTTCTTTCATACTTCTTAAAAACAAACAACCCTGCTGGCATCTTGATCTAAGGTTCCTAGCTTAGAAAACTTTGAAAATATAAATTTCTGTGATTAATCCATCCAGTCTGTGGTATTTTGTTATTGCAGCCCTAGCAAAATCATATAGATAGCTTGTATGGTTGCATGCAACAAAATCTCAAATATCTTTAATTTGCCCACTCCATTGTAGATTGCCAAACTTTAATGCCAAAGCCTCTGAGCTTTTCATTTCCCCTAGGCAAGACATGGGAGAGAGAAATTTTGTTAGCTTAGTAGAGCAATAACTGATCACTTTCTGTACTGTTTCCCAAATATAGCCCAATGGTAAGCAGCTGGCTAATTCTTTAGTTCAACTGAATTTGTTTAGTTTGGCAAGGAGAAAATATTTATGGGACATTTGTGTTCTTAAGTGTGAAGAAGCTTCTGCTAATAGGTCTGGTTGCTTTTTTCAAAGCAGAAAATGGAAGAAAACTGAATAATACTTGTAAGTATGGTGTTAACTTGAGCTATTTGCTTGTGCATAATATTAGCTACATTACTCAGCATGTGCTATTATCATCAGGGGTAAGGCAGTGTCTTTTGGCTCAGCCCCATTGCTTTGGTAGTTGCCATACCCTCTGATCATCGACCAGTCAGACTGAGTTGCCACAGCCATTTTAGTATTTTTTTTTTCATTACATACTTTATGCAGAAGCTGAATAGGAACATTTTTAACCATTTATTTCTTTTTGTTATTTTAAAATTGAGTAATGTATCAAATAATGCAGTGTTTCATCAGTTTTTTTCACTGTTTTGAGATATTTTGCTGAAAGAGAAAATTTTGGATATGTACAAAAATAAAACACTTGTTCTTTCATTTTTTAAGAGGAAGATTTAATAGATCTATGTTACAGTATGTTCAGGAAAAAAGTGGTGATTTGGCACAGTGAATATGGCAGTAACATGCATAGTGCACTGCGGAAGGGAGTAAACCAGGAACGGTAAGGCTGTGTGAGTAGCCCATATCAAGGCAATAAGGGCATAGACTCAGAGTGTTGCTGTGGAGATGGAGAGCAGATGGTAAATTTGACAAGCGTAATGAAGAGTGGAATTTACTCCTTTATTCAACAGCTATCATTAGATACTGTATGCATTTATGTTAAGATGTCTAAATTGAACTTTGAAATTAGTAGTACAATTTTAAATAATGCTTATTTGAAAATGTATGACTTCGATGACAGTAAACTTTAAAATTATATTGATGGTGAAATTTTTAATCTTTTCTGGTGATTTGTGATATTAAAAATAATTATTACACACTTTTCATCTTCCCATGTATTTTTATATTTCATTTGATCAACAAATTGAGAGCAACTACTTATTCACACATGTGAGGAATCCTCTGGCAGCCAGGTGTGACATCTTGAACATCTGTAATCCTCGTACTCTGGGAAGCTGAAGCAAGAGAATTGGTAATTTGAGCGTGGTCTGGTGAATTTAGTGATTTAGTGAGACCCTGTCCCAAAATAAAAAATATAAAAAGACTGAGGATGTAGCTCAGTGTGAGGGCATGGACTCAGTCTGTAGTGAAGCATACACATATAAAAAGTCACTTGACCAGACAGATGGCTTTACCTTTAAAGAAAACAACATTTTACCGCATGTGGTGATGCATGTGTGTAATCCCACTTATCTGGAAACTGACAAAGAAGGATTAATATCTCCTGAACAAATTTTAAGAGTGAAAGAAGGATGAGGAGGTGTAGTGTGTTTTCCTAGCATGCAGGAGTCCCTGGGTATAACCCCTCATATTACATGTTTTCTTTTAAAAGCCTGTATTTAGGGCCGGGGAGTTAGCTCAGTGGTTCCGGCGCCTGTCTTGCAAGCGCAAGGGCCCAGGTTCGATTCCCTGGTAACCACATAACAATACTGGGTGTGCACACCCAGCAGCAATCAGTACCACATACCACAGTGCCGGGCGTGGTGGCTCACGCCTGTAATCCCAGCACTCGGGAGGCAGAGGCAGGAGGATTGTGATGTGAGTTTGAGGCTGAGCTCAGGGCCAGCCTAAACCACAAAAGCGAGACCCTGTCTCAAAAAAACCTAAAAA
>PVIR01008270.1:0-57332 GCA_004026965.1 Petromus typicus
TGGCCCTGAGCTCAGCCTCAAACTCACATCACAATCCTCCTGCCTCTGCCTCCCGAGTGCTGGGATTACAGGCGTGAGCCACCATGCCCGGCACTGTGGTATGTGGTACTGGTTGCTGCTGGGTGTGGGTCTCCACACCCAGTATTGTTATGTGGTTACCGGGGAATCGAACCCGGGTCCTTGAGCTTGCGAGACAGGCTCCGGAACCACTGAGGTAACTCCCCGGCCCTACATTTGAGTTTTTGTATAGTAATGTTTTTTGCACCAACAGTTTGGATATGAAACCAAACACATTCCTGATGTGTGACTCGAGGTGGGGCTCAGAAACACTGAGCTTCAGTTTTCTCATCAGTAACAGCAGATCTCCAGTAGTAACCCAAGCACGCGCCTCTGTGGGCATGAAGGGAACGGTTCCTGGGGCGTAGGACTAACCAACAACCAGGAGGCCCAGTCAGCGCTGGCTCTTGGCACAGGAATGACAGCGCGGTGGTGGTGGTGACCAGTTAGTATCACTAGTCCCTTCAGCCGGGAAGCGAAAGGCAGGTTACCCGGCCTGCACAACACCACCGTTCTCTTCAGCTGTGCCTTTTCTTCCACAGCTGCATGGCGCCAGGCTGGCTCTGGGCAGACGTCTCCCAGAGAAGTCAGCTTCCCTCCTGCCATCTCTGCCCTCCTCCCTTCTCCTGCAGGAAGCCTGCAGCATCCCTGGCATTGGCAAGCGGATGGCTGAGAAGATTGTGGAAATCCTGGAGAGTGGGCATTTGCGGAAGCTGGACCATATCAGCGAGAGTGTACCCATTCTGGAACTCTTCTCCAGCATCTGGGGAGCTGGGACCAAGACTGCCCAGATGTGGTACCATCAGGTTACTTCCTGGCCCAGATGCCCCTTTAGTCCTGCGTGTCTCAGGCTCTTGCCCGTAACTCCCTCACGCTGGGTACCTGAGGTGTCCTGGTTCTTACCCTCCCCCCTGCATGCCACTGGTCATGAGCCCTGGCTAATGCGAGGTCACTTTGCAAGAGGAGCAGGGTCTGAATAGGCCTTCCCCTGCTCCCAGAACAGCCCAAGGCTTGGTCTCCTTGACATACGCACGGGAACAGGAAATATGTTTCTCTGTGCTGTGAGCACCGTGGGCCTGTGAGGCGCTCAGGCCTCTGGGCTGCGTGGCAGGGCAGGGGCTCTTAGCCTGCTGTGCCCAGAATTTCCTGGGAAGCTTTGGTGACGAAGAAGCCCAGGACTGTCCCCAGCCAGCATTTCTAGAGTGCTGAATAGGTCCCGCTCCCCCCGGGGCTGGCTCTGCCTGGGGCCTCGTGTGGAGCCCACACTGACAGCAGCCTCCTGTGTGTGCTTGTCGTTCCACTTTGCCAGACTCCGGTCCTCATAGCTTCCCTCTGGTTGCTTTTTCTCAGGGCTTCCGGAGCCTGGAAGACATTCGCACCCTGGCCTCCCTGACCACCCAGCAGGCCATCGGCCTGAAGCATTATAGTGATTTCCTGGAACGCATGCCCAGAGCAGAAGCTGCAGAGATCGAGCAGACAGTAAGCAGGTGTCCATCCCCACGCAGGGCAGGGGCCAGGCCTGGCGAATAAAGTCCTGGCCAAGCCGCGAACCCGACCTGTCAGCTGGGCGTCCCCGCAGGCAGGAGACACTGGGTGACCAAGGTAGCGACCAAAGCTGTGGGCCTGAGAAGATGGGGAGCTCTAGGGGGACGTGGCAGCCCTGCCCCTCCAGGGGGGATCCCAGCATGGCACAGAGTGCTGGGGAGAACAGGGCTTATTCCAGTCACCCCAGGGTGTCAGACATGAGCAGGTCTGCTTGGGTGAGCGAGATGGTGGAGACCCGAGAGGGCAGGCAGGCCCTCCATGCTTCCTGAGGAGGCTGCTAAGAGCACTTGAGGAGAGCCCTAGACTCCCCGCACGCACACACGCACACGCACACACGCACAGACTGGATAAGCTCTGTGTGTTTGCTGACCTGTCTGCTTGCCTTGGAAGCCACCAGAGACTGGTCAGATTGGGCTGGGTCGGTTGAGAGTGCAGAGCTGGCTGGTTGAGGTTATGGGAAAACACCATCAAGATTGAGTTAGGAGAGCCGGGCGTGGTGGCTCACACCTGAAGTCCCAGCACTCGGGGGAGGGGGGGGGCAGAGGCAGGAGGATTGCTGAGTTCAAGGCTGAGCTCAGGGCCAGCCTGAACCACAAAGCAAGACCCTGTTTCAAAAAAAAAAAAAAAACTATAGGGACAGACCTCAGGAATAGGAGATTTTTGGGATTGGTGGTTATTGAGTTATGATTTACAGTTGTCCGAAAGGTTTGGCCAAGGGTTTGGTTTAGAACTGGGTTACAGACTAGGCTTATGTAGAATCTAGGGTAGAGAGACAGGAATTTAGGACTAGGAATGCCGTTTATTTCTCTAGCTCAGGAGTAGGGACTGGAGTTGTAGTGGCGGTGGGGTTTGCTTGCTTTGGCCGAAGCTCCGGATGGTAGGGTTCCTGGGGAATTGGTCAGTTTAGCTGAAAACAGACTCTGACTACCTTTTGGTCCTTGGGAGCATGGAGCAGGAGCTAGAGGGGCAGCCCCGCCCTTTGTGTGCCGCAGTGGAGCTGGCGCTGACTCCTCACTCACTCCCCCAGGCCCAGCCATTTGGGACTGGAGAGACTCCAGCCTTAGGGGTTGGGTGGAATTACACTTCAGGCTGCTCTTCCCGACCTCCCAGGAGACCCAGAAGGGTCTGAGGGGATTAGCAGAGCCGCCTGTTAGAGAAATTGAGGTGGTGTTGGAGTCCTGGCTGCCTGCATGCAGGCTGGAAGTGGCGGAGTCCTAGTGTAGAGGCAGGGATGTCTGCATTTGAAAGCCCCAGTGTCTGGGCTGTAAGCTAATGGGTTTGCTCTGCTGCCTGAGGGTGATCCTCCACCCCATCGCTGCCTCCGCCCGCCGAGGCGGGCCGGGCTCCCTGTGACCCTCTGCTTCGTGGCTTCTCTTTTCCAGGGTCCAGTTGTATTTCTGTGCTCCACTTCCTCTGAGGTCTCTCCTCGGGCTCCAGTCGTATCTCCTGTCCCCAGCTCCAGATCTGTCCCCAGACTGGGCTGCCAGGTCCCGGACACGGGCTTCCTGGCACCTGCCCTCGCCCTAAGTAGAGTTGCACAGATCCGGAATGTGCACGTAGAGTTGGGGTAGGACTAAGGGAAAGTAGCTCCGCTGTGGCCTCGGCGCTGGCGCCGGGGCACTTGGCCCTCTGCTTGCCCTGGCAGTGGGGAGCAGAGGCTCCAGGGAGCAGCCTGGGCACTGGCCTGGCTCAGGGAGGGCACTCTGCTGGTGTCGGGAAGCCCTGTACCTGTCCCTGCCCTCTCGCAGGTCCGGCTGGCAGCCCAGAGCTTCAATCCTGGGCTGCTGTGTGTGGCATGCGGCTCCTACCGGCGGGGCAAGCCAAGCTGCGGAGACGTAGACGTGCTCATCACTCACCCCGATGGCCAGTCCCACCGCGGCATCTTCGGTTGCCTCCTGGACAAACTCAGGCAGAGAGGTACGTGTGTCATCTTGGGTGAGCAGGCTGGCCGGGCCAGAGAGAGCTTGGCAGGTGGAAAGCCCCCCTGCCTGGGCGGAGTCTCCGGGGGCTGTGGGGAGGTAGGGAGCATTCTCGTACCCTTCAGTGAGTCCACGGTGAGGCGTGGTCCCTGGGCACAAGTGAGCTGGGAACAGTGCAGGAAGTTGGCGGGCTGGGGCTGGCCCTTGTCCCCCAGCTGTGCCCTGTATGGCCAGGATTCCTCACAGATGACTTGGTGAGCCGAGAGGACAATGGCCAGCAACAGAAGTACCTGGGCGTGTGCCAGCTCCCAGGGCCAGGGCGGCGGCACCGGCGACTAGACATCATCGTGGTGCCCTACAGCGAGTTTGCGTGTGCCCTGCTCTACTTCACCGGCTCTGCCCACTTCAACCGCTCCATGCGGGCTCTGGCCAAGACGAAGGGGATGAGCCTGTCGGAGCACGCGCTCCGCACAGCCGTGGTCCGAGACACGCAAGGCGCTAAGGTGGGGCCTGGCCAGGTGCTGCCCACCCCTACAGAGACAGAAGTCTTCCGGCTTCTGGGCCTGCCTTACCGGGAGCCAGCCGAGCGGGACTGGTGACGGCCCCGGCGTCCGGTCCCCTCCGGCCTCCATGGCTGAGCCTCCCTTCGTCAGCCACCAGCGCCTGGCTCTCAGGCCCTAAGGGAAGGGGCCAGCCTGCTCCAGGTGAGGTCTTTCTGGCCCACGGCTGCCCTTGGCAGAGTTCTGGACACTCCCAGGAGTGTCTGGGTGGCACACAGCCCCATGCTCTGTGTTAGGAAGGGAGGGGTGGGTGGTTTGAAGCCAGCTTCCTGTGCGCCTCCTTCCCGCCTGAGAGGTGTGGCTGCTGGGGAAGGAAGGGGCTATGGCCCAGCCTCAGCCAAGGCCCTCGCGAGGGGAAGGTGAGCCGCCCCACGTGTACTCCCTGCCCGCAGCTACGTGTGCAGCCGGAGCTTGCGCTTCTGCCCCCTTCCGCCCTGCAAGACACGTGGGAGCCAAATGGCAGAGCCCAGAGATGCTGCACTGACTGTCCTCCAGGCAGGTCTGGGCGGGCCGTCCTGACCCAGGATGGAGGTGACCTGAACTTGGAAGGGGGAGCTCCCCGTGGGAACGTGAGCGCCCGCAGATCTGCCTCTCAGTTACCATCTCGGGCAGGGGTTGGCTCCGAGCCTGCTGCCAGCCCCGCCCCGCCCCGCCCCTCATTCTCCTTGAGCCAGGGCTGTCCCTGGCCAGGCCATAGTGTCGGGGCAGAATAACGGGCCCCAGGACATTCATGTCCTAATCCTTAGAGCCAGGAACATATGACCTTTCGCAGCTGGAGACTGTGGCCATGATTAAAGTTAAGCCTTGAGCTGCGTGAGTTTCTTGATTATCTGGTGGACTTGGGTAAAAAGGAGTCTGAGAGCTGAGAGGGTACAGGTGGAAGACCGGCCCAGGCTGGGGTGTGAAGTTTCCAGCCCAAGGGCAGAGAACGTGAGCCAGCAGCCTGGAGCACGCGGCCCGTGTCGGTGGAGCAGGCAAGGGCACATTAGGATGGCACCTGTGTCCAGCCTGGACCTACAGGACGGCAGACAGCTCCACGCCGTGTTAGCCACCGAGCTGGCGGTCGCCTTGCTGCAGCAGTAGTGACGAGGCTTGACGTCCTATGGGGAGCTGGGTCCGCAGAAGCGCCACTGCCGTGTGGAAGGGGAGCCTGGGCGGCATGGCAGGGTGGCCGGCGAGCGGGGGCCTCTGCCCTCTCCTGGCTGCCAGGCCTCGGCCTGCACTCCTGGTTTCAGTTGCCCTCTGACACTTCGTACCCAAAAAACGAGCACCCTTGGCGCTGTTCTGCCCCAGCCTGGGCCTGGCAGCCAGCAGCCCGGTCTTTCCAGGGTCTTGGCCCCAGCCTTGCACTGAAAGTACAGCAGAAAACCAGGTTTGCACCAAAGTTCTGGCCAGGCATGGAAGGAACTCACACCCAAAATCGGCACTGCAAGGTGACCAGGCCAGCTGGGTCCTGCGGCACAGCTGCAGGGCCGCCCCTTGGGCTTGCTTCTGCAGGGTGGTGGTACTCCTGCCGTGTGCGCGGACTGGCGCTTGAAAGCCTGGGCTGTGCCCTGACTGCAGGCCCTGTGAGAGCCAGCTCAGCACGGGTCCTTGGTCTGGTGTCCACTCTGCCCTGCAGGGAACCCTGGCCAGGCTTGCTGTGGGCTCCACAAGTGGGGGACCCTCAGGGCTGAAATCCTAAAGGGCCCCAGATCTGGGCCTGGCCTCACGGCGGCTCTGGACGCCCTGGCTCCCACTTGGAGCCCCCCAAGGTGTCCCAGCGTGCAGGGCTGCCTAGGTGCTTGAGGACGACGTCCTAGAGCACGAGCCGCTCCGGCGGACCCAACCCTCCCTGCTCCAGCGGCCTGGGTAGCAGCCCATCCCCCACAAGCCCCGAGCCCAGCACAGCTTACCTGTCCCCCCTCCACGCACCCACCTGCGAGTGCCCTGGGCACGTGCCTGAGTTGGGCTGCTGGTCACCTGTGAGCGCACGTCCTGGGCCCTGTGTCTGCTGCTCTGTGGTCACGATTTATCTGCGGTGTCCCTGTCCATGGGGTCTCTGCGGGCAGGCCCAGAACAAGTGCAGGTCCTCGGGTCTGGGCAGGGCGTGGGTCGGAGGAGCCCGGCTGGCCTGGTTCCGGGTCCTGTGTCCACAGCGGAGGCCGCAGGGCGGGCCGCCCGCGTCAGCCTTGAGCGGCCATCAATAGCACGCGGTTAATTAATTTGATGGGAACAGCAGGGACCGCAGTTTGCATTTAGTGAAGTTCCAGGAACTTCCAACCTCATCTTCATAATTGGCCTCATAAATTGTAAGAAAGAGAGAGATCAGCAAAGCGGGAGGAGGAGGGGCGGCCCTCCGTCCTTATTTAATTTTATTGCTGAAATTCGTCTTTTTAGCCTCCTCCGCCTGGATCGGCTCTCCGTGCCGGATTTGCCTAATCATGATAAATTAATATTCATCTCCCTACCTCTTCCTGGCTCCCGCGCTTGGATGGAGTTGGGGCGAGTCTCCTTCCAGCCCCTAGCTTTTGGGGGGCAGGGGCTCCCAAAGCGCATCTGTGTGCCCGCGGAGAGGGGCCCTGGGGGACAAGAGGGGCTCTGGGAGGAAGATGGGGCCCTGTCCTTTGGGGAGAAGGACCAGGGCAGGTGGAGACTCTCAGAGGGCTGGGGAGCTGAGACAAACGACCCCTGCCCAGATAGGCCGCGCGGAAGATGCAGGATGCCCTCGAGGCCTTTGGGAAACCCCGAGGCTGACAGGGTGTGCGGTGGCTTGAAAGGGCTGAGGCTAGCTGGGGTGGCGAGAGCTAGCGACCCGCCCCTGAGCCCTTCTGCCTTCCTAGCCCCTTCTCCTCGCCACCGCCTGCCGGCGGTCCCGTGCTTCCCTGGGCAGTGTGCCCGGTCCTGAGGGTCAGGGCTCCCTGTCCTCGCACGTCGCTGTTGCTTGAGACCTGGGAGGAATCTCCAATTTCATTCAGCCCCTTCCTCGTGAATCCGGAGGCCAGAGGCTGGAGGTGACGAAGTGTCTCAGAGGCCAGCAGGGCGGGACTGGGTAGCACAGGGCAGGGTGCCCAGCGTGGCCCTTGTGACCTGTGCCCAGCGCCTCTTCCTCTGAGTGTGGCGAAGCCCCAGCTGTGGGAAGAGGTGCCGCCGGCTGTGCAGGCCCGGTGGGCTGCAGCCACGAGTAACAAGGCGGCCCCAGCAGGAGTGCGTGGAAGCCGCGTCGGGGGGCCTGAGGCGGAGGCTCTCACGGGCGGAGCCCTTGCAGCGCCCCCTGCTGGAGCTGGGACCACGCGGTCCTCTCTGTGCCACCGCCCAGGCGGAGTCCGGACCGAGTCCGGAGACCTGCGTCCTCAGGGGCAGTGCGGGCCAGGTGTGGCACAGGCAGAGCCTGCAGGCCTGCAGTCTCCAGCAGCGCACTGCTGGGACCTGGGAAGCGGACTGTGGCCCCACTGGAGGCGCCAGCTTCTGCGGAGGTTGGAGAAACCAATTACCACTGCGGGTTGGGGGGATCCCTGGAGAGGAGACCTCGGTTAGCTGCACTTAAATCGGCTTTATTTCCAGAGAGCTTTAGCAGCACTGATGGATCTGACTTCGGGACCTGGCCAGAGAGATCGGGCCACTTCCGGGTAGTTGTCATGTCCCCGTGAGGCCCAGAGAAGTACTTCCACTTGTTCCAAATCCCACGGAGGCGTGTGAGTTCAGGGCTGGGCTTCACGTGGGTCTTTGTGACCCCGGTTTCCCTGGGTCCGCTCTGGGAGCGCTCCAGTCCCAGGCTCCCCCTCAGGGCCGGGAGACTCGTCCTCGGCCCGGCGGCCCGCCCCGGGTCCTGGTTCCCACTCTGCCTGCCCTGCAGAAGCGACGGGCGGGCCGGGGTCCAGTGGGCGCAGGGTCAGGACGGGAGGGGCGCGGCCGCACCTCGCAGTGGCCAGCAGAGGACGCGCGAGGACCGGCGGAGAGGTGCGGGCCCGTGCCCGAGGCCGAGCCGCCTGGTCCGGCGCAGCGCGGTCACCTGGCAGGGGCCAGCGACGGTGGGCCGGAGACGCCGGGTCTCGGCTTCCCCGGGCAGCCCTGTCCTGGCTCTGTGCAGGCGGCGGCGGCCCCCGCGTCCGCAGGGCTCGGCGGGGAGGACGGCTCCGGGCGCCGGTGCAGCTGTGAGGCCGGGGATCGCCGGGGTGTGGCCGCCGCACACAGGCTGAGGAGTTCTCGAGGCGGAGGCGGGTCTCTGCGGGCGGAAGCCGGCCCTGCGGTGCCCAGCCTGGCTGCCGTGCCCTCTGCCGCCATGGGGCCTGGGGTCGCCCGAACCCGAGGGGGCAGCCGCAGTGCCCTTGGAAGCAGAGAGGGGTCGGGCAGAGGGCGGGCTGAGCCGAAAGGCAGCTTCTGCCCCACCCTGTCCGCTGAGAACACACGAGAAGGCCCCAAGTGACCACGGGGACGCAGTGGCTTGAGGAGGTCTGGACCCGGCCTGTGTCCTGGGGACCCCGGAACCCCCACCCGTGTGTGCGAGCGAGCTCGCGGACACCCACCCACGCACTTCTGCGTGAAAGTCGGCCCGGTTCTAGGCCCTGGAGATGCGAGGGCAGACTAGGGGTCCACAGAAGAGGGACCCGGAGCATCCGCAGGTGTGGGTGGGGCTCGCTGCAGGCAGGAGCAAGCGTGGTCGGAGCCCTCTGGGCAGCTTTCGGGGCGAGGACCCTAACTGTCCGCGCCCTTCAGACGCTCCTGCGCCAGTGCGAACCCCAACCGCCGCTGCCCCTGCGCTCGGTCCTGCCACCGACCCTTCCAGGTCTGCTGCCGTTTTTGACTCCAGCACAAAATATAAAAACACAGGGCTTATTTTAAAAATTATAAAGAATTCCCAGGCAGACAATAGAGCATTAAACTGGGCACTGGGCCCTTTGAAATCCAGGGCCACGGCCGTACCTCCTCTGCCCCACTGGCCCAGTGCCCCTCTCCTGGCGCCCACACCCAATGACACGACACGTCGCCCCCAGACATTCCCTGCGCTTCCCGGTTTTCCTGTCGAGTGCTCAGAATGCAGTTCCTCTGGAGAGTCCCTGTCTTCTGGCCTCCTGCCAGGAGGAGCCCGGGCCCTCCCCGCATCACCAACAGCCTTTGGGTCAAAGCACAAGTCGCCATGTGGCTCCTGGCGCCACTGGAGCCGTCCAGTGTCCAGTGAGCCTGACTTTCCAGGAGACGAGAGGTGGCCTGGTCTGGCGCGCGCGGTTCCCGACGCGCTGTGCTTTGGGGACAGCCGGCCGCTGGGCTGTGCGCCTTCGGAGCCGGTGCGCGGCGCAGGGGCTGCCGAGGCCTGTCGGAGGGGCGGTCCCGGCATGCGCGGCCCAAGAGCGTGAAGCCCGGTGCGGTCAGGGCTGAGCGGGACACGGCTCTGTGTGGCCGGCGCTCGCGTCTCGAAGGGAAGCTGGCCCGGGACCAGCCTGAGCAGCCGCTTTGTTCCCGCCGTGGGCCCCGGTCGGGATGGGCGCGGACTGAGGGCCGGGCGGGGGCGTAGGGCCATTCATCTTCTGTTATTACAGCGTAATGGGGCTGCTCGGGCGCCCGCGCATTTGTCATCGGCCTCGTTCGCTGATAACGGGCATTTGTCATCACTTTCCTCTGCGCCAATGTCATCAGCGCGGCTGACAGCGCGGGGGGCGAGGGGGCTGCTGCGCGCGCGGCCACACTTGTGCGCACGGAACTCGGGGGACGCTGCCAGGCAGCCAGGGCCTGCGCCCTCCGCGACACCTGCCACCCGCTCCCGGAGCACACAGCCACGCTGCGTGTGACTGCACCCCCGACGGCCCGGAGAGCTGGGCCGGCCAGGTGCCAAGGACAGCGCGGTCCAGGGTCACCCTGGCACCTGCCCCGGCCTCTGCGGCTGGCCGCTCTGCGGCCGGAGGGACTCAGGACTCTAGACGCAGCTTGCTTCCCGGAAGAGAATGAAGACCCTTGCCGGGCCCAGTGACCTCTTGGGGGCCCGGTGCCCACCCCCCAGGCACGGCTGTCTGCTCGCGGCTGCTTTCCCGCACACTAACTTCAGGAAGGGGGCGACCCCATGACCCATCACTGGGCAGCTGGCCGCCTCTCTCTCACGCTGGGTGTGGAGGAGCTGGCCCTGGCCCGGAGTGGGCACCGGCCACCGATGGCCCAGGTACCTGCTCACACCTCCCCGATTCCCTGCCATCCCTCTGCAGCCCCCAAACTCCCTTCCGGCAGCCTCCCCCTCCTGGCTGAGGGGGGGTGGAGGGTCCCCTGGCAGAGCAGGGCGCGCTTGTTCCTTGTAAATGAAGACCATAATTAACATTAAATTAAGGTAATACAAATGAAGGCAACATAGAGGCTGACAAGATGAGCGTTCAGGGAGGCAGTGGGGAGAAGTGATTCATATTTTTAATTTACTGTACGGATGGGCCGTGCGGCTGGGGAGCGGGCGGCCCGCGTGGAGGGGGTGTCGCCCCGCGATGTTTGCTGGGCTCCACGTGAGCGCACAACGACTATTAAACCCAACTGCCCATATAATGGGGCAGATCCGACAGGGCGCCTGCCACAGCACCCAGAGCTGGCCAGGCAGCTGTAAATCCTGCCCACGCTGAGCCTGCTGCCCACGGCCTCTGGCCTCAGGCTCTGTCCCCCAGGGCCTGACGGGTCTTGCCCATGACTCTGGGGACTGGGACTGAGGCACGTGGTGGGAAGGGCGGGGCCTGGCTGCAGGGCGGCTGCGGGGTCTGTGGCCCACGCACGGTCGCTCCCGGCACAGAGCAGCAGACACAGGCGTCCTGTCTGCAGCAGTCACGGTCGTCACTGCTCACACCGACAGCGCCTGCTGTGCGCTGGCCCCACGGTCCAGTCTTGCCCAGCCAGCAGATGGGCCATGCGTTGGGCAGGCAGGCACAGGAGGCCTGGTCACAGAGCTGTCGGTCCTCGCCTATGCCGGGCAGTGCCCATTCTGGACCCCGACCCGAGTGCTGGGGTGTCCGGGGTGCTGGCACCTCCACAGGTGATGGGCCAGTCACCTACAGGCCCTGGCCGGTGACCCTGAGGCCTTGGTCACGGAATGCTCTGGGGCCAAGGCGTGTGGATGCCACAGCCACCCACCCTCGTGCTGGCAGTGTCTGCCAAGTCCAGGCAGGCCAGGAGGGACTCCTGCTCACTCACCGCAAACACAGCCGTGAGACGCTCGGCCCAGGGATCAGAGCTGCAAGTGTAATTTAGGTTTTGATATTATGAAAGTCTCGCTGCTGTAAAACAGCGGGGCACTCGGTGCCTCATTAATAAAGGATAAACTCGGAGTCTATTTACAAGGCGCTTTTTGGGGTTATTTACTCTCCAATATACATATGTAATGCTGCACATACTTACCGCTAGGTAGGGCTCATCCTTCAGCCTGGGCCTCCCAGTCCCTTGGGTGTGGGTGCTGCAGGTGCAGGGGTCACTGGAGCCCACGGGCAGGGTCCCTGCATCCTGCCCTTCCTGAAGCCTTGGGCTGCAGCCTACTGGCCCAGGCCAGCTGCTCTCCTTCCTCACTCTCAGGCCAAGTCCTGGCTGCCTTGGCTCAGTCCCGTGCCACCCTCTTTACAACCCTGCTGTCCCCCAGTGCCTGGCAGAGCCCAAGGTTGGCAAGGTCTCAAACCAGGAGTCTATTTCCCAGCTCTAGGTGACCACTGGTCCAGTCAGTGGGCTCAAGCTGGGCACGATGGTGTACTCCTATAGTTCTAGCACTCAGAAGGCTGAAGCAGGAAGATTCCTGAGAGTTCAAGGCCAGCCTGAGCCACACAGTGAGACTTGATCTCAAAAAAAACCAAGCCAAAACAAAGCGGGCTCCGTTGCCCTTTCCCTGTATCCTGGATCGAGTGGCCTCTGTATGTGATAAGTACGTCCCAGCTTCCAGTGGGTGGAAATGGAGGTCAGGCAACACAGCCAGTGGGTACCAAGCTGGGATTTGGACTGAGGTCAGTTTCGAGCCCACAAGCCTCGCGTTCCCTGGCCTCTGCCATCCACCCCAACCCCTCCGTCAGCCCGGCACATGGCTTCCCCTGAGGAGTACGGATGTCCACTAGTGAAGGACCACCTGCTACTGTAGGCCTGAGCTCGCCGCTTCGCCTGAGACCCTAGGGCGTAGTGAAGGGTCGCCCCAGCTGAGAGCTGAAACCTGGGTTGTCAGCTTCTGCAGGCCAGGGGCCTTGCCCAAGGTGAAAGCCCAGGTGAGGGCGCACAGGGCAGGGGCATGTGCGTGTAGGTCTCGGGGAGGCCCGGCCTGGCCAGTGTGCACTAGAGACACCTAGTGGCCGTGTGGAGAGCTGCAGCCTTCTCGCTGGGCCGGGGTGGAGACCTCTCTGGAAGCCTGGTGACAGGGAGGACGGCTTCACTTTCTGGGGGAGCTTCTGGCTGTGCGGCCTGGTGGAAAGGGCGCTGCTTCGTGAGTACCCTTCCCAGCGCCCAGAGCTGGGAGTGCTGACCTGTCGATGCAGAGGGGTGGTGGCAAGCGGGAGCTGACTGTCGGCTGTGAAGCAGTGAGCCAGGCCCCTGCTGAAGATGGGGCCAGGACAACCGCCGGGCTGAGTATGATGGCAGGTGGCAGGGAGCCTGCGGCCAGCAGCCAGAGACGCTCCCTGCAACAGGGGACCCCTCCGCTCGGCACCCCCACTCGGCCTCCGGGGGGAGAGGAGCCAGGTGTGTGGCCCGGGTGTGGGCACTGGGGCCCCGCTGGAGTCAGTTTGAGTCGGGAAGCGGGACTCCCGTGAGGGGCAGCAGCCTGGCACCTGGAAGGAGTGGAGATGGGCTGCTTGGGCCAGCCGCTCAGCCTCGGCAGGGCAGACCCCAGCCCCTGCCCTGGCCCACATCTTGGGTGGTGGACTCGTGGTCCCAGTGAGGCCTGGGTCCCCTGAGGACCCCGTGACCTGTTTGCCCTTGGGGCCCTCAGGAACGGCAGCCGCACAGGGTTGGTCACTCGAGGCCTGCTGAGCAGGCACTGGCCAAGCACTGAGGCAGGAGGGCATGGCCTGGCAAGGAGCTTGGCGACCTCGGCTCCCGGCCCGTTCTGCGGTGGCAGACCTGGCCAGGCCCTCTGGGTGTGCAGGCTGACCCCAGGGAAGAGGGACAGGGTGGGTGGAGGGCGCTGGGCGGGCGGAGGGGAGGGAGGGAGGGAGGAGGGACACTGACAGCAGAACAAATGCTTGTAATTTTATAACCAATCTCAGCGTGTCCGTGGGGGGCCGTTTCCGCGTCCACTCAGGACCAATCAGCCTGACAGAGCTATGAGTCTGCCCGAGTGTGAGCAGCCCCCACGCCACTCACCGCAATCTCATTACCGCTGGCCGCCCGGCCCGGCCGGAACGAAGCCCAGAGAAGGGCGTGGAGACTCGGGGAGGAGGGTGCTGACCAGCGGGACCTAGAGCGGGACCGGTCCTGCCTTCAGGTGGCGGGCAGTCTGCTCAGGGCAGCTGGGCAGATTACAGGGACAGACCCAGGGAGGCGGCAATGGCAAAAGGAAGGAGACGTCAGACAGGAGAGAGGCAGAGTCGCAGACCGAGGCTGGCATCGGTCAGGATGACACAGGGCTGCACTAGGGGAAGAAGCACCCACCCAAGTAGCGCCAGCGGGCTGGGCTTCAGGCGGCAGGCAGCAGCAGGGATATTACAGGACGGCCTTGCTGGATATCTGGCTCTGGGGATGGCTGTGTGCCCATTAGTCTCTCTAATTGTCAAAAATCTAATTTAGTGTCTGGAGCCCAGGCTGGCCTCGGGTTAAATGGAGGGAGGCCGGCCCTGCCATAAATCTGCCCGTCCAGTCTGGGCCGGTGCTAATTCTGCAGCTAAGTGAGGGGTGAGGAGGCCATGGAGAGGAGGCGTCCTCGGTGACCCAGCACCTCCGCCGGGGAGCTGCCTCTGGTCTGTGCGCTCCCCAGGGCGGAGGGGGCGGGACCCTTCCGGACCCACCCGGGCGCCTCCTTGGACCCCCCTGCTGCAGACGGGACAGGACTGAGTGTCCCGGAGCCGGAAGCCCCTGGTGAGAAAGGGCTTGGGCAGTGGGACCACTGAACCCGAGTGGTCTGCTGGTCGACGGCTGCTGGGGAAGGCCAGAGGCCGGCGGATGACGACGGTGGCAGCAGCAGGGAGGAGGGCTCATTGCCCCCTCTGGCCACTCAGGGCCCGGGGACCTGGGCGCTCAGAAGGGCCTCCCGGGGGCTGAGCTGGTGGTGGGCTCCGTAATGACCTCACTCCCCTCAGAGCAGCTAATCGAAAGCAAGGGGTGTGGCAGGCGCAGCGGGAGGGGCAGCGCTTCCGGAGGAAACAGTTTTCTCCTGGTGTCGGCTCCATCGCACCAGGCACCCGCCGGCCTCTCCTGCTGCTAAGTGTCTTTAATTAGCAGCCTAATAAAATGCTCTTAATTGGCAAGAGCCAATCAGAGAGAAGAGAGGTCTCCTCCCTTCATCTCTGCTGATGGCGCACAGCTATAGGTTTGAGGGGGAGGGATCCTACAGGGCCGCCCTCCAGGTCTAAGGCCTTTGGAGAAAAGTCCAGGAGCCGCAGGCTCAGGCCGTGCTCCCGTGCACTGGGGCCCTGTGCGGACTTCTGGGTGAGGCCTGTGTCAGGAAGCAGACGTGGCGGGGTCTGGGCAATGCTGGTCCTTTCACTTTTCCGAGACAGGGTCTTGCTATGTAGTACAGGCTGTCCTTGAGCTCACTGTGTAACTCAGGCAAGCCTCAACCTATTTGGACCCTCCTGCCTCTGCCTCCTGGGTGCTGGGATTACAGGTGTGTGCACCACCATGTCCCGCTGGGTCCTTTTTCTTGCTCCTCAGTTTCCTCACTGGCAAAGGCTGGTTCTACCTAATGCCTACATTCTTCCAGCTCCAATGCCGGCTCTGTGCGGGCTTCATACTGCCAAAGCCAGAGCCACAGCATCCCTGGCCCTTCGAGCCCAAGGTCTGAACCTGGACTCAGCTCTGCCGAGAGTCCTGCTATGAGGCCACGGAGGGGAGGGGCCAGGAAAGGCAAAGGCCTTTTGGCTGTGGCCTTGGGCCTGGCCCCTTCTGCCTGGGATGACCACGGCACAGCAGCAGGGCTGCCCGGGGCGGCGGCTGTCTCTCCGGTGGTGCTCCAGGGCGGCACCCTGGCTTAAGTGCTTCACAGGGGCCTCCGGGCAGCGGGTCTTCCTCCTCTCTCTGTGCTCAGACACTTACAAGTGTGGGCTCGGGGCTGCGGGGAGCGGAAAGGCAGCTGGGCGCTCTGCTGTGCCCGAAATCGCACACCTGCACAAGGACTCACCTGCTGAGGGAGGGAGTCACGGCCTTCCCACGCTACTTCAGGGGCAAGCCGCTTAAGGGAAAACACACTGAGGAAACTGACTTTAATTATGTATTTGTCATTTAAATTAAATTACTTTTTCTGAAGTTAAAAAAACCAAAACACTCAATTATCACAATCCTAGGTTGCAAACACACAGGTACACGGTACACGTCACCGGACAATCACGCGAGTCGAGGCAGTGCTGCGGGAACACGGGACGGCGTCCACATCCACAAACAGGGTCACGCTGGCACACTCCACCCGCCCTGCAGCTGTCCTGCCCTTGAAGTGGAGACCGGGCGTTCCACTCCCACACCAGCTTCTCCAGGGCAGGAGCTGAGCTCTGCCTGAAAGCAAGCAGCGGCGATGGCGTGGCTCTCGCTCTGCCTGATGCCCAGAGCCCGCTACAGGCTCGGCAGACTAGGAGCGGCCTCGGACCGGCGGCCGGGCCGGCAAGACAGCAACACCAAGCACGCCCGAACCCCACATCCTCTGTGCCAGGACGGGCGCTGGCTTCAGAAGGCACCGTGCTGCCCTCTTCTGCGCTTCAGGACGCACGGAGACAAGCACCCCAAAGGCCACAGGCCCACACGCCAGGAGCGCCCACGGCCTCTCGCCACGCCCCACACTCCGTGAGAGGCCCTTCCGAGCTCGCCGGCTCCTGCCAACTGCTGCTCCGCAGCCCTGGCAGCGGCGCCCACACGTGGGCAGCGAGCTGGCGTCCTGCGTGCGGGGCTGCCCTGCGCGCCCGCCTCTGAGCAAAGGTTCCTCTCCGTGAAAGTGAGTGAGTGGAGAGACTGAACCACAGGCCCTCTGCGGCCCTGCGTGGCGCACGTCGAGACGCATTTCTCTTTTCTATACAGGTCACAGGTGACATTTTCTGATCCCAGCTGAGGATTAGTGACAATCGGCTCTCACTGCACTGGAAGCATGCCGAGATGCTAAGCGGGGTTCACCTCCCTTGGGATGAACTACTTACCTGATTATTTCTTCTACAATGAACTGGAAAATGGCCGCGGAGCTGAGCGATGTGAGCGATCCAGGTTCTCAGACCCCTGAACTTCCTCCCTCTTTCCCTTCAGCGAGAGCACAACGCGCACAAGGCTGCACCGCGGGGTCCACCCGACCCGCCAAGGGCCTCACACGCTTCCCAATAGTGGAGGGGCAGAAGCCTGAGCACTGGCCACTGCTCCGTGCCCCACACCGTGGTCCTTTTGTGGTGCTGAGCATGGCACCCAGTCAGGCATACCCTTGGCAAGCGTTCCACCTCGGGGCTCACCCAGCCCTGCTCCTGCTCAACAGCAGCCTGGTGTGAGCACTGGGTTGTGGCTCCCAGACATGTCTGCTGCAGCTGGAAACGTGCCCCTCTGAGCGTCTGACCGGCGCTTTGGGGCTGACAGCTCTTTCATCGTGTGCAGCAAAACCCAATCCAATGGCCATCAGTACACAACATGAGAGACACAAAGTCTGACAGTGGTGGAGCTCACAATTCTCTGCGGCACTCTGCAGGCCTGGAAGGGAATTATTCTGACAAAATGTGTTCTTGATACGACTTGAGACTAAAAGCTTAAGAATAGTTGTAAAGCAGGAAAAACTGCATACGCACAACCCGCCTCTCAGCAAGGTGGGTGAAAGTCCTGCCACATTGCTGGGCTAACGGGCACCTGGCTGGGTCACCTCCACCTGGCTCTCTCCCAGCTGTTCTGGTTTTCTGAGGCTCACCTCCCCGCAAAACAGGAGACTGCCTGGGCTTGGGCACACGGGGGTGCCTAGGCCACCCCCAGGGCCTAGCACACAAGTTGGGCAGTCGTGCTTTCTGGCTGGCACCGTACATGCCCCCTTGTCCGCAGCCTGTGGGTCAGGAATCCCACACAGCTGCCCTGTAAGGGGCCAGTTAACCGCCACGCCTTTGCAGTGCCCGTCTGTCTGTGTTCTCCAACTACCAGAGGGACCCCCTGAACTTCATTCCCCCCGGTGGGGGAGGAGAAGGCAGCCCCCGCCCACAGACAAGCCTGACCCCACTCGAGCGGCGCCCTTTACAACGGGCGGGCCCAGGAGAGGCAGAAGCAAGCCTGCCATGCAAGACGCAGGCAGCGACCAGCTTCCTCAAGGACAGAGGCGCCGTCTCTCCTCCCTGACTGTGCCCCGAGCCCCTCCGTGAGGTCTCGGCAGTTTCAGGCGCCCGGTGCGCGCGGGCTGTGAGGAGGATGGAGACATGGCCACGATGCAGGGTGCACCGACCACGGGCCGTGGCCAGGCTGAGCCTTGCCAGTGATTTAAGAGGAAGCGCAATGCTTTTATTACACATCTAATTGTTAATGAGAGGAAATGCAATCAGCAGCTCCTTCCCACACGCTACATGGAATCCAGGAGACTGCTGAGTCCAAAAGACGCAGCCACTGGTGGGGCCCAGGGAGCTTTCGCCCCTCCTCCTCAGGCGGAGACGAGCAGACGGAGGAGGAGGAGGAGGAGGAGGAGGAGGAGGACGAGTTTCACATGTGCCGAGGGTGTGATATCTAGATTCCACCGCTGCCTTAGTGTCACTGGCCCCAGAGGTTGGCCTCATGCTGTGATGGGCATCTTCCAACACATCCGCCCGCGTTGACTGGGGACACGCTTGCCACACAGCTTCTCCTCGGGCTGAGAGCCTAGGTGGGCAGTGCAGGTGGAGGCCCAGGTCTCTGCCCTCCCCTGGAGGCCGTCGGGGAGCCATGTCCTCTGCTCTAGCCAGGCGCTGGCCCTGCAGCTGGCAGGGCTACACGGGCTCTGTCTGCCTGGGAGCTGCACCCTGCTATGTGGGGAAATTCGTCCTTCTGCTTAAGGGCAAGCAAGAGAGATTCTGTCCAAACACTAAACATATTTATACGTCACCTCTGGAGCTCAGTGGAGGAGAAAAGGGTTGGGGGGGGAGAGGTGGGGAGGCGCGCAAGGCCCCACTATTCACACCAGACAGAAGATGTCTTCCGATAGCAGCAGCACTGAAGCAGCTGGCCGTGCCGAGCAGACTGTCCTGGTCAGCTGCAGGCCAACTGAGTCCAGCAGGCGTCTCGAAGCCCTGCTCCCCGAAGGTCCAGGGATCCAGGCAGGAGTCTGAAGGTTGCGGCTGTTATTTGTCCTGGCCTTTGCAGGTATGTTAAATACCGCCACTTTAGTAAGTCCTGTGTGGAGACAGCAGCCATTAACCCATTTCCCTGTGTTTCTCACTTGCTCTGGGAAGAGTGTTCACGCGGCTGTCAGCTGGGGAAAGGCTTGGGGTCCTCCCTCACGGCCACTCCCCACACATGCAGCGTGGGGCTTCAGTCAGAGGCGCCTTGGCTTGACGGAGGACTGACTTCCACGGGGCGAGGCAGCTGCCACACTGCCACGGAAGTGCTCGAGCAGGGCAGAGCGGGGCTACTGTCTGCAGGCTGGGGCAGAGCCAGGCCTTCACCACACCTGGAATGGCGGAGCAGGCAGGGGCGGCTCTGGGCTTCCGTCACTCACAGAGAGGAGGCATCTGAGGAAGGTGGCCTGGTGTCTGGAGTTAAGGCAGAGTCAGTGGGGCTGGAGACAGACCTCTGAGTTATGTACTTCTAAAGGCGAAACAAGAGCTTGAAGCTTCAGCAAGAGACAGATTAGCCAAAGAAGGGAGCGTAGGGAAGTCAGAAATGCCTGAGCCACTCTGAGCTGTCTATGTTAGGAGGGGAGCAGGAAGGGGACATCCGCAGCTGGAGTCGGGGGGACAGGAGCGAGGAGTAAACTGCAGCGGCAGAAAAGGGGTTCACCCCGAGGCCCTCATTTCAGACTTGGCTTACCTCTTAAAAAAACAAAATAAGCAATGGGCCAGAGATTTAGCTCAGCGGTTCCAGAACCTGCTTTGCAAGCATAAGGTCCCTAGTTCGATCCCAGTAATCACATACAACAGTGCCGGGCGTGGTGGCTCACACTCACCAGCAGTCAGCACCACACGCCACAGTGCCGGGCGTGGTGGCTCACACTCACCAGCAGTCAGCACCACACGCCACAGTGCCGGGTGGTGGCTCACACTCACCAGCAGCCAGTACCACACGCCACAGTGCCGGGCGTGGTGGCTCACACTCACCAGCAGTCAGCACCACACGCCACAGTGCCGGGCGTGGTGGCTCACACTCACCAGCAGTCAGCACCACACGCCACAGTGCCGGGTGGTGGCTCACACTCACCAGCAGCCAGTACCACACGCCACGGTGCCGGGTGTGGTGGCTCACACTCACCAGCAACCAGTACCACACGCCACAGTGCCGGGCGTGGTGACTCACGCCTGTAGTCCCAGCACTTGGGAGGCAGAGCCAGGAGGACTGCTGAGTTTGAGGCTCACCTGGGCTACACAGTGAGCTCAGGGCCAGTCTGTCTCCGAAAAGAAGAAAAGGGAGCAGTTTTACAGGGGGATGCTGTGTGGCTCCACGAACGTCACACACAGTGTGCTGATACAGTGCTCGTTCTACTCAGGATGCTCTGGTCTGCGAGGTCACCTGCCTGAGGGTTCACAGCCCAGCTGACTGGGCTGAGCACTGAGACGCTGCAGAGTACAGGTGGGGAGGGGCCAGCCAGCACGAGCACCCTGAAGAAGCGGGGCCACAAACGGGAGCACATGAAAAGGAACGGTGCGGCGAGGAGACCACGAGCGCAATATGCCCGGGGCAGGTGACCTGGGTACTTCGGGGCTCCCTGCTTCGGACAGGGGCCGGAAGCCGAAGCGGGAGGGTGTTCGAGTTCTCACCGACGACACAGGTACTGCAGCCGTGAACACCAGGTCTCCTCTTTGTGGGAGGGGCGGGGAGTGGGGCAGAGGCGAGACCAAGGGCGCTCGGTGCAGAGCTCAGGGATGTGCAGCCCCGCTGACTGCACCCGCTGGACAGTGGCGCTGGACCTGGTCTCTACTGTATGCACCTGCTTCCTCTGGCACTACAAGTCTGGGTCATGGCTTGTTTTGAAGCAGATTTGAATGTCATTTTATTTCCATGCCAATCTTACTGGGGCAGAAATGGCTCGACCCACTACACAGGGGGACCCCAAGGCCTCTGGACAGCAGGCTGATGCATGGGTAAAAGCGGGCCCGGCCGGGCAGCCTGGCCCTCACACTGCTGCCACCCCACTGCAGAGGCTCGGTGAGGTGCAGGGCCCAAGAAGAGGAAAGCTGCAGGCACCGGGGACCCACTGAGGACACAGGGTCGCTCCTACCTGGCGAGCACGTGGCTGCGTGAGATTTATCTGGAGATGTAGGTGTACGTCCGTGACGGGGAGCGAGGGGGCTCGGCTTGGGCAGCTGGGTCATTGAGGAAGTCCCAGATGAGGATGGTGTCATCGTGCGAACTGCTGACAATCTGGAATTCATCAAACTGGAGTCGGAAAACTCTCCCAGAATGCTCCTAAAGCAGCAGAAACCAGAGGGTAAGAATGTGAGCTACTCCAAACCCAAGGACCCTGACCCGGCACTGTGTCCAAAGGAGCCTGCCACAGGCTATGTCTGGTGTGTGGTCATTGTCTCTCTACCATTTCCATGTTTCAAACATACAGAAGGAAACTTAACTTGCTAGAGGCAGAATGGCGAAGTCAAACACTGACTTCATGAACAAAATGAAGTGATAATTCTTTAGGCAAAATATGGAAAACAGCACACTAGGTTCTCACTGCCAACTCTCCTTGGCTGAGGCTACAGCGGAACATGTCTCAGTGTCTCTTGCACCCTCTGCTCTGCCTCCAGGTTACTTCTACAATCAGAGGCCACGGCCTGGTGAGAACAGTATGGGTCTGGGAAATGCTTACAGATTAAACTTCCTCCACCTGTAACACCATATACCGTATAGAATTTCAAGGAGGATCAACCAGCCGGCTCTCATAAATGGGTATTAGCTTGAGCTCGCACACAACTGGTGGTAATCCCCGCCCTGATGAAGGTGCAGGCTGTCTCCAGCACTCCAGAAGGCACTCTTACACCAGTCAGTATTATAGTCACTCTGACGCTGTCACCGTTGACTTGTTTTGCCTATTCTTGCATGTGGTACTGGGGGCGGAATCCAGGCCAAAGGCCTTTGCACTAGTCAATATTACTATCATGGCTGTGTGTGTGTGTGTGTTACTGGGGATGAAATTACATCCTTAATACTTCTCACCCTTTTAGTTTTTGGAGTCAAGGTTCTGCTAAGCTGCCAAGTAGGCCAAATGCAGCCTACCTGTGAGTGCCTTACAAATATACCGCACAGTATATACTCTCTCATCCTGTCTTCTTTCACACATCTGCATGATTTCTCTCTGTAATTTTTACCACATGTAAAATGGCTGTTCATTTTTTTTTAAGTAGTAGTCCTCGGGGTTGAACCCAGGGTCTTAAACATGCTAGACAAGCACTCCACAAGTGAACTACATTCCTAGCTCTTTTACTATTTTATTTTTTGGCGGACAGGGTCTCACTTTGTAGTTCAGGCTGGCCCTGAGTTCACTATGTAGCCCAGGCTGGCCTCAAACTCACGGCAATTCTCCTGCCTCTGCCTCCTGAGTTCTGAGATGACAGGGGTGCACCACCACATTCGGCATTATTATTTTTATTTTGAGACCAGGTCTAAATTGCCCAGGCTGGCCTTGAACTGGCAGCCTTCTTGCTTCCGCCCCTTACGCAGCTGGGATCACAGCCACATTCTCTTGTCTGCTAGTGAGTGCTGGTTCAGCTTATCAACACGTCCAGGGTACCTCCCCTCCTGCTGGCGGACACAGGCTCTAAGTGCCAGGCTATGGTGAGCAGAGCCTTCTGCTCGACACGCACACTCACTCTGCCCAACAGTCTCTGCCAGTGGCACCAGTCTGTGGCCCCTGTGCCTGCCTTTCAGCGGCAAGTCTCCACCAACACTTGGCAGTGCTGATCTTGGTAATTTCAGCAGTTTGTGGCTATATTTTCTTATAGCTTAATTTGTACTTTCCTCCATGGAACTGAGGAAGTTCCCTTCTATCTCTAGCTGCTTGTTTGTTTTTGCAGTACTGGGGATGGGATTTGGGTTCTTGTGTTTCCAAAGTAGGAAAGGTACCACTGGAGCTAAATTCCTGGCGCTAGCTTGCTTTTAATCCTGAGAGTGAGTGTTGAAATCTGTCAAATGCTTTTACTGAATTAATTAATTGTACTAGGGATTAAACTCAGGAATCTGTATCACCAGGAAATATCCCTAGGTCTTTTTAGTTTTGAGACGGGACCTCTATAAATTGCCTACATTAGCCTCAAATTTAGGATCTTCCTGCTTCAGCCTCTCCAGTAGCTGGTACTAACAAGCATGCACCACCACATCTAGATATATATATATATACTGATGTATCTTACAGATATATATACTCATGTGACTTTCTTTAGTCTGCTGATGTGACAGATCAGTGACGGTGAATCCTTTAGAGCCCTCGATGATACAAACAGCACATAGTGGCACCTGTGCCATGGGTTCCCACCACTGTGATAGATTAACTGACACTTTAGTGCTACTTCAAAAACTCAGTCTTATGTAATGCACTTGAAATCACATTTGGTCACAGTGTATGATTTACTTTATACTGCACACTGTTGGATTCACTCATTATGTTGTCAAGAAAAATTTTTTTAAAGTGACTTCATGAACAATTTTTATGTTTCATTTTTTTGAGATAAAGTCTTCCTATGTAGTCTAGGCTGGGCTTGAACTCACCAAGTAGCTTCAGCTAGCCCTGAAAATGCAGTGATTCTCCTGCCTCAGCCTCCTATTTATCATGCAGTTCTGTTGCAGACAAAATAAAACAACACTGGCCATTTGAGAAATCAGTCAGCTATGCTGAGGACTGAACCCAGGTCGCGCACAAGCTCTGTGAACGCTCTGTCACGGCGCGGCACCCCGGCCCACTTACTCCTCCGTCCGCCCATTCATTCAATTTACTGGGTACTGGGGTTTGGACTAGGGCCTTCTCAATGAGCAGCACTCTTGCCTTTATTTTGAGATTATTCTGGGCTGGCCAAAATATTACTACGGCTGGCCTTGACTTACTTGGCTCCAGCCTTGGCTTCCCAAGTAGCTTAGGTTATTGGTGTGTGCCACCGTGCCTGACTACAAGTGGGTTATTCTGAGATTTTTCCAGCTACTTTTCTGTTACTGATCTCTAGTTTAATTCTACTGTGGTCTGAAAAGATAAGTGGTATGATTTGTTTTTTTGTTTGTTTGTTTTTTTGAGACAAGGTATCGCTTTTAGTTCAGGCTGGCTCTGAGCTCACTATGTAGCTCAGGCTAGCCTCAAACTCACAGCAATCCTCCTGCATCTGCCTCCTAAGTGCTGAGATTACAGGTGTGAGTCACCACGTCTGGCATTGTGATGTGTGGTTACCAGGGATTGAACTCGGGACCTTGCACTTGCCAGGAAGATGCTGGAACAACTGAGCTAAATTCCCGGGCGGGATTTGTGATGTTTTTTAGAGAAAGTCTCACTGTCTTGCTCAGGCTAGCTTCAAATTTGAGCTCAAACGATATTCCTGCCTCAGCCTCTGGACAGGCGAGGACTACAGGCATGTGTCTTTACATTTAGCTACTATGATTTATGTCCTCTCCAACCCCACCTACTGGAGACTGCACATGGGTCTCCTGTAGGCTAGGAAAGTGATTTACCACTGAGCTACATGTCCAGCTGTTTTTATTTTTAAACTATGACAGGGTCTTGTTAAATTGCCTAGGCTGGCTGGGTGCGGTGGTACATTTGAGAGGCTGAGGCAGGAGGATCACCATGAATTTGAGGCCAGCCTGGACTATACAGAGAGTTCAAGGCCAGCCTGAAATACACAGTGAGACCCTGTCTCAAAAAAGACAAAGAAAGAAAAAAGAAAAGAAATTGCAGGGACTGCTGTGCGGGGCAGCACACACACTGGCTGACTCGGGTCTGTTGGAGCACGTCTCATGGCTGTCCGTGGTGTCTCCTGGGAAGGGTGTGCAGCTGTGGCTGCCCAATGACACACTCGGCAGGTGCCACTGAGCTCTTTTTGACTCTGCTGTCCCTGGACCCGGCCGCTGTTGACCGGCTGCTTAAGTCTCTGCCCACCAAGCCCCAGTGGGGTGACTCCTCCGTCTCTCGGCAGCACGGCAGCTTCCTGCCTGACACACCTGAACTTCCGGGTGGGTTCACATGAAGGACGATATGTCTTCTCAGTGAACTGGCCCTGTCATCACACACAGTGCTCCTTCGCCCTGAACAGCCTCTGCTCTGCTATTCAGCTTTCCGTAGTCAAGGGTTAGCATTGTGCATCAACACAGTGAAGCCTTTTGTTAACCACCTTTTCGTCACTCTGACCAATGGTGAAAACTTGGTAAAAACAATTTAAAGGGAAAGATTCGTTTTGCTCGATGGTGCAAAGGCAGAACCATCACACCACTGCACCCAGCGCGGTCTCAATGACCTCCACAGAGACAAAGCCTCTGCCGGTAGCAGCGTGAGGTATGGGAGGGAGGAATGGAAACGGCCTCAGTACTGCTCTTCTGTGCACACGGAGTGGCACATCAGCACGTGACACGCCCTCTGCACATGCTCCAGCTCCCTGCTGAGACCCCACACAGGTACAACTAACCACTCAGGAACTAAGCTGAGGATTGGGAGGGGGCTTAGTGGCACAGGGCCTGCTTGGCAAGCACAAGGCCCTGAGTTTGATTCCTGGTGCCAGAAAAGAAAGAAAAAAAAATTGAAGTAAAACAAAATCCTTAAAAATAATTCCTTAAAAGGGCAAGAAAATGAGGGAAAATGAAGTAGAAAACAGCAACATAACAGATTAAAAATTATATGAAAATTCCATTAAGCATAAATGTGCTATACATGTCCATTACAGACAGATGGTCAGAATGGATTAAAAAACAGACTTGTCTATAAATGTTTACAGAGACTTTTTTTTTTGGTGGCAGGACTGGGGTTGAACCCTGGACCTCTGTGTACCACCACATTCTGCCTATTCATAACTTTTTTTTTTAGTTTTTTGAGACAACGTCTCACTCTGTAGTTCAACCTGGTCCTGAACTCAACCTCAAACTCAGCAATCCTCCTGCCTCGGCCTCCCAAGTGCTGGGATTTACAGGCATGAGCCATCGCGCCCAGCACTGTGGTGTGTGGTACTGGTTGCTGGTGGGGGTGAGTCTCCACACCCGGCACTGTTTTATGTGGTTACCGGGGATCGAACTCCAGCCTTTGGGCTTGCAAGGCAGGCGTGGAACCATGAGCTAAATCCCCGGCCCTATTCATCAACTTTTTAAAAAAGGAATGATACATATCAAAATGATACATATCAAAAACAGGGTGCATATCAAAATAAAATTGTCAGTGAAAAGAGGCAAAAAGAGAGGACATACTACACACTGCCTTTTTATAAAACCACAGAAAATGAAGACTAATCAAGGCCAATGGACGCAGACTGGGGCTGCCTAAAGAGGGCTCAGAAGCTGGTGCGATGGGAAGGAGGGCCCGGGGGTAAGGACGTCACGACTCACGGCTTCACTGGTGTGCTGTGTTGGAGGAGTTCCCTAAGCTAGCTGGGAGGGGATGGAGCTCTCTGCACCATGCCTACTTTGCAAGCACAAAAAGTTTACTACGCTGTTTATCTTCAACATGACTACTTTACTGTGTGTTAATTTTACCTCAAAAATATTGTTTTTAAAAAATAACATATCCGCGGGGTGGGCATGGTGGCTTGTGCCTGTAATCCCAGCACTCAGGAGGAAAAGGCAACAGGGTTGCCCTGAGTTCGAGGCTAGTGAATTCAAGGCCAGCCTGAACTACAACGCGAGGCTCTGTCTTAAAAAACAAAAACAAACCACAAAAAACAAAAAAACGTATCTATAATCGTAGCTCTGGAAGGCTGAGACACGAGGATCCAAGGGGGTGGGGATGCAGCTCAGTGCAAAGGCTCTGGGTTCAGTGACCAGCACAGCAAAACAGACAGATAAGACAGACAGACAGGCTGGAAAATCTCAACAGACTTCACTCGAAAGATGAGCAAATGAAGAGAGGCTCCACACTGTTATCACAGAAATGCAGCCCACTCTCGCTCAGGTGGTTATCATTTGTTAAAGTACCGACAACGCGGGTGCTGGCAGAGTCACGGACAAGAGAGCTCCACACCAGTGGGGAAGAGGCAAAGTACTCTGCCTTCGCAAAGCCCAAGTGTCCCTCTGGGAAGGAGCTTGGCAAGATCTTTCAAATTTAAACACACATTTGCCACTGGATCCAGAAATTGTGTTCCTAGTTATTTACCCAAGAGAGATGAAAGCAGTATGGACACAGATATCTGGAGCGAAGATTTTCAGGGGCTTCCCTCAGAGCCACTGAGAACTGGAAACACCCCAAATGTCCTCCAACTGGTGAACGTATAAACAAACTGGCTTTATCTCCCCACTGGAATACGACTCGAGGATCAAAAGGAGCCAAGTACCGCACATACAGGAATGTGGACAAATCTCAAATGAAATTTCAAAAGCCTCCGTACTGATACAGAACATTCCGAGGAAAGCACAACAGTGACAGGAATCAGAGGACTCCCTGCTAACAGTTGCCAGGAGGCGGGGACACGAAGGAGCCTAACTAAACCAGGCAGGACAGAAATGTCCTGCATCTCGATCGCAGTGACAGTTACACCACTGCAGAGTTCACAGACGTGCACTAAGAAGGGTCCGTTTTCCTGCATGTAAAGTATACACTAAGACAGTGGACCTGTCAGGCTAAGTGTGAGTGAGTGACAGAGCACATTTTAAAGCACGTGTGAAATACACAGACAGCACACTCACTTTTGGGAGAGTTCTGAGCCGAGAACACTGAAGTGCTAAGCGCCAGGACTGAGAACGCTAACCCGGAGTGCTCGCCCGTCTCCCCAGAGCTGTGCAGCAGATCCTGCCGCCTCGGCCCCCAGCGCACCTCCTGAGGGAAGTGGCAGCTGTGAGCTGTGAGCCTGAGCTGTGAGCACGGCAGGGAAGAACTGAGTGCTCAGGGAGGGAGGTGATCCCTGGGCTCACTGGGCAAGGCCCAACACAGTGCGCCTGGACAGCCTCCCAGGGCAGGAGGTTCACACAGGCGCCCACAGGGAGCTTCTCAAGGCTTCTCAAGAAGCCCACAAGCTTCTCAAGGCTCTCAGAGCACTTTCCAGAGGCCTCGGTGTGCAGGTCCTCAGAATCGGGACAAATTTCAATTTGAGTGGTCACATGCCTTCTCCCTTAGTGCCCCCGTGACTCCTGGTGGACACAGAACTCTTACTCCCTACTGAGCTGTGGCAGCCTTGCTGTGTAGCTGTAACCAGCAGCCCACTCCTTCCTACAGTCGCTAAAGCACTTTGAGATGGAAGACACTCTCCAGACACACGTTCTTGTCATGTCCTGGCTCTCTCTTCTCTTTGGTTTGGCAACTGTCTGACCCAGACCTACGTCCACAGCATGTCAACATTTAATCTGCGGTCCCCTCACGCCCTCGACCACAAGGATCTTACCACAAGGGTCCGCAAGCAGAGAGTCCCTGCAGGAGCACGGGGGTCCAAAGCAGCCAGAAGATCCCACACTTTAATTTTTCTGAAGATCAAAAAGGGGACCAAAATCTTAGTCAAAAGCACAATTAAGAAAATACAAGGAAGAACAGCAACAACTCAAGGAAATATGTATGAATGGTAAACAGTTTAGAGTATGACTCCAGCTCTCAGAAATGTATTTTATTTTGGAAAACTGATCCCTGTATTCACTCTTGGATAGAGACTATTGGTCTGAACGGGAGAAAATGTACCTGACTAATCTAAAAAATGAGAAACGGTCAACTTGAACCAGAGTGAACACAGCTCATGGTAAAGTCACAGCATATGCTGCAGCCCGAGGACGAGCTTGTACACCAGACCTCATACCTCTCTGTTTTTTGCAGTTGTAGAGATTAAACCCACTGCATCTGTGCAAACACACCACCAGGCTACATAACCAGTGGGTTTCATTTGCTTGAGACAAGGTCTTACTGAGTTGCCCAAGCTAGAGCCTCGAACCTGCAATCTCTCACCTCAGCCTCCCAGTGGCTGAATTACGAGCATGCTGTCGAGCCTGTCATTAGAACTCTTTCTTTTCCTGGTACCAGGGATCCGACTCAGAATCTTGGGCTTCGCATTACTAACCTAAATCCCCAACCCAGAACTCTTCATGATAAGAGATTACTTAGACTTGGGAATGTCCACCTTCAGGCACTCTCTTTCTAGGCTAAGAACGGCCCAGATCTCAAGCAGCAGAGGTTTGGGATCCATTTAAGAGCTGTGGCCTTAATGTATGCTACCTTCATATTCTAAGTTAGTAAAGTTAAGCAGTGGTACAGTGGTACTTTGTTTCATGAACTTAATTCTTTCCACAATTCTGGTCACAACCAAATTGGATGAGAACTGAATCAAATTCAGTGGTCAGGTCAATGTTGACCTTATGGGGAAATCACCTAAATCAGTTTGGGACCAGAAATGTGGAAAGAATTAAAGTTCGTGAACCAAGACACCACTGTATAGGCTACATTTCCTAAAGTCCTTTTTTGTCTTGTCTTTTCTTTTTTTTTTGAGACAGGGGTCTCACTCTGTAGTTCAGACTGGCCCTGAGCTCACTATGTAGCCCCGGCAAACCTCAAACTCACAGCAATCCTCCTGTCTCTGCCTCCTGAGTGCTGGTGCTGGGATTACAGGTGTGAGCCAACACATCCAGCACTGCTGTATGCGGTTATTGGGGACCAAACTCAAGCCCTTGCAATTGCAAGGTAGGTACCGGAACCATTAAGCTAAATCTTCAGCCCTAAAGTTTTATGAAAGATAAAACCTCTCAAAAAAAAAAAAAAAAAGGATAGATAAAACCTTCTAAAAAGGGGCTGGGACTTAGCTCAGTGGTTCTGGAACCCTGCTAACCACACACCACAGTACTGGACATGGTGGCTCACGCCTGTAAGACCAACACTCAGGAGGCAGAGGCAGAAGGATTCCTGTGAATTGGAGGCTCACCTGGGCTACATAGTGAGCTGGGGGCTAGCCTGAACTACAAATCAAGACCCTGTCTCAAAACAACAAAACAAAACAAAAACCTCCCAAAAAGGAGAGACAGATCAAAGCCAGAAAATAAAACACTGACCTGTCTGAAATATGTCTCACAGGCCAAAGTTTTCTCTAAGGCTACCCCAAAGCAGAGACGGTGAGTTGGATACACTTCCTGCTGCTTGCGCTGGTCTTAATGGATTGCTAATAGTTCAGGAACTAAGTTAATGTTGTTGGTTTCTAGCATTTAAAAAGCTGCCAAAATTTGAACAGTAGATTTCCATTCCCCCTACTTCCACCCCAAATAAGGAATCTTGACAAGAAAAAAAAAATAGTATCTTTCAGTAGTGAAAACATTTTTGAACTTGCTCTGGACCTGGTGTTGTTGGTTACATGATCCACCTGCAAAACCAACAGGTCCTAACCTTTTGGAAACTGGCTGAGGAAATGGACTAGAGAATTCATTATAAATGAGATGCTGGAAGTGATGACGAGAGTTGCTTTGAGACATTTCTCAAGAGATTAAACTCAAAGAGATCAAATTTCCAGACTCTTCCACACCCTGAGCCTCAAAGCAGCACCCCCCACGTCTCTAGTTTATTAGTAAATTGCCGTTTTTATACATATCCTGGTAAACTGGGTCTGTCTGGTTTTTTAACAGGATAAAACAGACAAAATCATAAGCAAATAACTAAAAATAATAATGACATTCCTGTGTAAAAAGTACAATAAAATGACTGGGAAAAATATTTTAGAAAAGAGTAAAAGGAAAGAACAAACCGACTTGAGAAATACTGTGCTAGACTGTGAGTTTTTAGACATAAGACAAGGCTTTAGGCCAGGGAGAGTTAAGATGTAGACCCTCTGTGTGCGTGTGTGGTGTGACGGACCCAGGCCCTCACCTGCTCAAACCCAGGCCGCCTCACCTCATCAGGAAACTCACCCGTCGTAGGCCCCGCTGACTATCCTCTTGTTATCAAATCGGATGCACCGCACCAGCTCCTCATGGCCTTCTAGCACTCGCAAACAAGCGCCACACTCTATGTCCCACAATCTAGAAAACAGAGTCACGTGAATTCTCATGTATTCTTGACTAAGCTTAGCGTGTTATAATAATAGATTTTACATGTCTTTGATCTTAGTAAGATCAATCACCATTTATACAAAAGTACACTGTTTTCAACGTAATGTACTTTCTTTCTGATATGTAACTTAGGCAGGAAAAAGCATGTGATTTAAATTCAAATGTTGCCGAGTGTGGTGGTACACGCCTGTAATCCCAGCACCTGCAACACTCAGGGAAGAGGACTGCTGTGAGCTTCGGGCCAGCCTGAGCTACACAGTGTAGTACGTATTTTCAAAGCACAGCGCTACATAGTCCTAAAACCAGGTTTCCTCAGCTATGAAAAGGACAAACTCAATGCACAGTTTTGTGGGGAGGAAGCGACCAGCACTGGAGATTGGTGCTCCCGAGATCACTGCACGGAGCCTCTCACACAGCTCTGCCCTGGCTGTGACGACACCGCTGTCACTCACCACCAGGACGACCTTCTCTCACGTGGTAAGTGCAAAGCTGGTTCTCTGCAAGTTTTATGTCATCATTTAAAAAGCTTTCTGCTGTCAGAACAATCTAGGAGATTTATGGTAATTTTCTTTCTGCCTTCTTTCTTTCTTTCCTTCCTTCTTCTTCTTCCTTTCTCTTTTTCTTTTCTGAGACAAGGTCTTGCTTTGTAGCTCAGGTTGGCCCTGAACTCTCAGTGATCCTCCTGCCTCTGCCTCCAGAGTGATGGGTGGGATGACAAGCATGAGACAGCCAACCAGCACTGTGATGTGTGGTCCTGGGGACAGAACTCGGGACCTTACGCTTGCCAGGCAGACTTGGGAACCGCTAAGCTAATTCTCTGGACCCACTGATAATTTTTTTAGATCTAACAATAGTTCTATTTTGCTTTGCTCTTAGCCTGACTTCTTTAAAATAGTCTCTTCATTCTCTCAATAATTCATTGAAGAAAAGAAGAAGAAGAAATTTCCCTTTCAGTTTTTCTTTGGTGGGTACTGGAGATCAAACCAGGACCTTGCAACTTTGTACTTGGGTGGCAGGTACTGGATCCACTAAGCTATGTCCCTGGCTGAATCTTCCCAATTCTAATCGTATCTGTACCACTCATTTTTTGTGAAGGGGAAAAACAGGTGAGTAGCCCAGCACACAGAATTTTCACACAGGTAAAGGAACAACTACGTAATGCTAAGACAAAAATGGTTGCTTTTCAGTAAGGAAATAAATTATTTTTTTTAATCTCAGTGACAAAACAGGTTCTTTATTAACATCATTTGTTAGCTATTTATTAGCACTTTTCGACTGTGGACAAATCCAAAAAGAATGGCCTCTGGTCTCCATTTGTTTGTCTGTCTTGTTTATCTCTTTCCCTTTTTCTGGAACCAGGGATCGACCGCAGGACCGTGCACTTGCCAGGCGGGCGGCAGCACCACCGAGCCACATCCCTGGCATGTCTTGCTCACTTATCCCTGACCAAGTGCCATGGACTAGTTCTACCCGCTGATAAAACTGTCATGGGAAGGAAACACAAAAGCGAGGCTTTGCCATGCTAGCTCTGCCTCTCTCTGACTGCTAAGAAGCTACAAAAAGGAAAAATACCTGATCATAAACATAATGAACAGTCATCTGATCTGCACTCAAAATGAACTACAGGATTATGCTAGTCTGCTCCTGCAAGGGCACGCGCCACTCACCTGATTGTGTTGTCAGACGAGCCGCTCACCACTAGCCTGTCTCTGTACTGCAAACAGGCGATGCCTCGCTTGTGTCCATTTAGAGTCCGTACAAATTCACAGGTACTAGTGTTCCACACCTGAGAAGGAAAATGACACTGGGCAGTGATTTGGTGCCTTTACTAGTAAAATCTGTGGTGGATGAAGTCTTAGGGAAAGAGAAAACAGGACCAACTCACTAGGAGATGCTCATTTCTCAAACATACAGACTAAGCAAACAAAAGCCATTTAATTAATGGTCATACAGTGCGAGTCAGAAGCTGGCTGAGATCGCATGGGAATTCTTTAAACTGATTTACGGAGTTTGCCTGGTCTGGCAGATACATTTTCTTCAGCTTAAATTTACCATTGCCCTTTTCGTGGTGCCAGGGGCCGCGCCTAAGGTGGAGCAATTGCTTTACCACCCACCACCCTTATTTACAGCAAAAAAGTGCCTATCTAGCCAAGCTGTCCCAGCACTTGCCGTACACACTGCCTTTTTTACGGAAGTATTACATTAAGCACTAGTTTACTCTGTAGTGATGTTTACATATGCAGCTATCATTGGTCAAATTTTTACATGAACTCTAACCGGGGACTCACTACCTTTATAGTTCTGTCCCCGGATGCAGACACGATATACTTGTCATCAAAGTCCACAACGTTGACAGCAGCTCGGTGTCCGACCAGCACCCTCCGCAGGGTGATGTCCGTTGGAGAGGCCATGTCCCACACAGCAATGGAACGGTCCTTGGAGCAGGTCACCATCATGCCATTGTTGAAGCGCAGGTGCAGAACTGCTTCACAGTGGTGGATCAACGTGTTGAGCATTTCACCTGTGTTCACATCCCACACTCTAGAAGGGACATCTGGGGGTCAGATGGTTCTGAAGCCACCATGTGCTACCCGTATTTGAACGTGATGCTCCCTACCCAGCTCCCACTTTCACAGGAGAATTACACTCCGGTATTCTCACGCAGCATCACAGCACAGTAAGGACGGAACAGCAGGCAGAGTGGCTGGGCAGGAGAACGGGAGAAGGACAGGGATGGGGTGCTGCAGGTGGGACCCTTAAAACTCGAAATCGGGACAGACTGTGGAGGGCAAAGGTGAAGTGGCAGCCACTGATGCCTGATATTTTGGCCTAGGGTTCAAAATTATCATAAACAGTGTCAATCTGACACTGTTGAGGTTGAGGAGGTACATTTCAATTTGTTTTTTGAGACAGGGTCTTGCTATTAGTTCAGGCTGGCCTTGAACTCACTCTATAGCCCAGGCTGGCCTTGAATTGACAGCAATCCTCCTATCTCAACCTCTCAAGTTCTGGAATTACAAAGGAAATGTATTTTATTTTCATAAATAATAAAGCGAGTTTATTGGTATGTTTTAGGAATATATTATGATCACATTCCTCACTGAGAATGTCGCCTGTATACGAAGTATCTTGACTCTTATTTTTTCCCATCCCCTGACCTCCCTTCCACAGGACTGGTGAGTAACAGCAGTAAGAGCATGTGCCTACCCATGAACCACACTCAGTAACTAGACCCAACATGGGCCCAGACGCATCTGATGCTTCTGAAACAGACTTGGTAACATTGACATGAATGTGACCACCCAGGATTACAGGTCTGCCACACAGCTCAAGAGCCAAGATCATCCCGACACTAAATCGAAGCCCACATTTCTATGTGTCACAGGAGCAGAGGCCCAGAATAGCCTTCGCACTGGAAATACAAGCGTCAAAGCAGAACCCAAGGGCTGGGGAGTTAGCTCAAGTGGTATCACTCACCTCTATCTTGAAAGCACAAGGGCTCAAGTTCAATTCCTGGGACTGCTGAAAAAACAAAACCAAAGCAGAACACAAGCCCCTTGGACGCCTGGCATTGTGGTATGTGCTGAGTGCTGGGCTTATGGATGTGCGCCACCATGCCCGGCATTGTGGTATATGGTACTGGGGATTGAGTTCAGGACCTCGTGCTTGCTAGGCAGGCACTAGAACCACTGAGGTAGATCTCTGGCCCTGGTTACTCTATTTTTTATATCATGAGTTGCTTTGATAAGACTTTATTTCTTGTTATTGTTTGGCCTCCTTAAAAAAAAGTCATTTTCTGAGCTGTGGCTACAGCTCAGTGCTAAGGCACTTGCCTACCATCCACAAGTTCAATCTTCGGCTCTGCAATCAATCAATCCATCAATCCATCAACAGAAATAACTTCTCCCTTACCTTGTAACTGACACAACCACGAACACTGTCTGAGCGCCTATAAGGTACTCCAAGGAACTGCTAAACGTTAAGTGTTAGGAAAACTGGGTCTGCTATGGCTTGAAGTTAGAAGACAAGAACCAGGAGCAGCATTTTCTGTTCAGAAGGTAATTTCTAACGGCAAGCATTTAACTTCAGAGAATTTAACAACACAGTTAACTGCTTTTACTGGCTTTTTTTTTTTTTTTAACTTTTGATGCTTTATGTTTGCTAAATCCTTCAGCTTAAGGCAAAATTCCTAACAGTGGTTTCCAGGAGTGCTGCCGGTACCCAGAACTCAAGTCACACTAGACTGTAGCAGCACAATGTCTGTCATTACATCACTACTGCCTCTGGAAAAGGAAGACCCTCCCTGAGGGAAGCTCACGATTAAAAGCTGCAGGGTCAGCAGGGAGGGGTGGCGGCGAGCGGGCACAGCACTGCCCTCAGCTGGGCACGTCTTAAAGAGTGATGCTTGGCTGTGCTGCAGTTCCCACCAGCTGAGCAGGAGGCTTCCTTCCCTGTGAAGGGTGTTAGGGATGCAAGGTATACAATAAAGACAAATTTCCACAATGGAGGAGAGAGTCTCTAAATTAACAGAATGTACGAGGTGGGGATATAGCTCAGTGGCACCACGCCTCCTGCCTGGCAAGCAGAAGGTCCTGATCTTGATCCCCTGTACTGTTAAAAAAAAAAAAAAAGTATAGTTTCTTATGTGTAAAAAAAACCAAAATGCAAACTTAACCTAATCATTTCTCGATCAAGTTTTAGGCTTCAGATTGACACAATGACGGGGAAGTGACGTTTTTTCTTCCTTAGACTCAAAACCGCATTCATGCAGATACAGACAAAACTACTATTCGTGACAAAGAACACAGCAGATTAACTGTTCTGAGTTCAAAAGAGCATGTGAAGTTTCCTACCTGACTGTGGAGTCAGACGACCCAGTGACAATGACCCTCTCATCGTACTGGAGGCACAGGACAGAACCTGTGTGGCCGGTGAGGATTTGCTTGCATTCCAACGTGCTTTTATCCCAGATCTAGGATGGCAAACGGGACCCTTTCGATGACTATGATCATGGGGAATGTGGAGACCTGTTGGCTCTATTATGTGCCTGATCCCCCCCCAAATCAAAGCCTAGAGCAGTGAGGAATGCGTTCTTTTCTGCAGGTAGTATTAAACACCTGCATTCAGTTCTAATGTAATGTCCTTTCCATTAAGGAACAGGAGCAGGCTATAGTTATACCCAAAAAATAATTCCCCCGTTATCCTATAAATGATATAAACATGGGCAATGTTTGAAGTTCTGTAAGGTACTCTAAGGCACCCTTAAATGTTAAATGTTGACAAAGGGAAGGAGTTACAACCCCTCAGTGTACTTAAAATTCTCACGTCATATGAGGCATGCTTAGGGTTTCAGGAGTAGATGCTTTTCAAACGTGGGCTTCCTTGCTCCCTCAGCTGTCCTCCCACAGACAGAGAGACCTTACCTTGATGGTGTTGTCGCGAAGGCCGCTCACAATTTTCTGGCCGTCATACTGTAAACAGTAAACTCCTTTGCTTGTCTCACTTCTGCAGTGGATTCTCTGTAAGCTGTGTCTTCCACATCTCCAGTTAGACTCTATGGTCTGAGAAGAATGAGTGAAGAGGCAGGTAACTGGGACGGACCTGAGCTACACTGTTACATCAACGGTGACCGATGGATTGATGCACCATCTCTGGGACACAGAAAACTACAAATACGCATGAAGAAAGGCTGTGTGCGCAGCGTGCTTCCCACAGACGCAGCCAGCGAACTCCATGGAGGCTCCACTTAGCAGGCACGAGCGCCTCAGGGCAGGAGCACAGGCTTAGCAGTCCCGCCACTCCTGGAACAAAGTCAACTTCCGTCTCCTTTGCTCTCTCATCCACTTATCAGTATCCAATTTTTTTAAAGCTTTACATTGCTTGGCAATGTACTATATTTTATTTATCTTGCTTATTTGTAAACATATTGATTTTTAATCCACATCAATAAACCTTTTTGTTTAAGGTTTTTTGAGACAGGGTCTCACTTTGTGGTTCAGGCTGGCCCTGAGCTCAGCCTCGAACTCACATCACAGCAATCCTCCTGCCTCTGCCTCCCGAGTGCTGGGATGACAGGCGTGAGCCACCACGCCCGGCACTGTGGTATGTGGTACTGGTTGCTGCTGGGGTGAGTCTCCACGCCCAGTATAGGTATGTGGTCACCGGGGAATCGAACCCGGGCCCTTGCGCTTGCAAGACAGGCGCCAGAACCACTGAGCTATATCCTTGGCCCCCAAAACCTTAATGTATTTGTTATAAAAATACTGAAAGTAAAGCATGCTAATGATTCTATATTTGGCAAATATCCCCCCCATACAGAGAGTCTTACCTCAATGTCTTGTATAATTTTAGGATAAAGTGCTCTATAAAAAGAGTTGGGAGGAGCGTTGCCATCGGGTGGTTTGTTTTTGAATAAATACTGCCCCCTAAAAAACACAAAAACGTTTCCCAATGAAATGAAAACCACAGCATGACACACTTCTAAGGAGCTGCATATAAGGACAGTGTTTCCCAGTTACTAACCATACCCTTTCCCTGACAAGCCTGGAGAGAGTGTGGCAATGTATGCAGTAACTTTCTGACCTCTAAGGAACTTTACATGGACTTGCTTTGGGGAAAAATATGATTATTCGTATTGCTGGACATCAGACCCACAAGCTTCCCAGGATATTATAGTGCCAGCTGACAGCATGTCAGTCAGAACTCCTCTCCCGTCTGACTAGAGGCGCTGGCCGTACCGTCTGAAAACTCTGCTAGTTCACGGCAGCTATCACTCCTGACCCGGCACGGCCCTACGCTTCCTTTTCCCTTGAGTCAAGCTGTGCCAGTGTCAGAAGAGCCAAACATGGCAGCAGCGACGCCCTACCTCAGACGTCACCACTCCAGGTCTTTCTTCCGTGGGGTGAGGGCTGCTGGCACCCAGTGCGGCCATGCCCCACAGGGCCACCCTGCTCACTCTAACAGAGAACAGAGCAGTCACAGCAGCGTCCAGCACCAGGAAGGGAAAGAGATGGAAGAAAAGCCTACGAGCACCATGCTGTCAAATGAAGCACGGAGCTGACTTTCATGTGCGAGCTCCTGGCTCTCCTCCACGCATGCAGCACTGCCTTCTAATGCCAGGGAGCGGCACTTGTCAGCAGCCCCTTCCTATGACGGCACATCTCGGAATATTCATATCCCAAGTTAGAGCTTTGCTACCAAAAAAAAAAAAAAAAAATCAGTAAATGGCAATCACTTCCTGCTGGGTAAAAAATTTAATTCCTCATCTTGAAGTTAAGAATTCACCGAACACGGTGTAGAAGCTAAGCTAGTAAACCTGCTGTGGGTGCTCTAACTGCTGCTATCACTGGCCATGCACGTGCAGAGTGGAGATGGGCAGAGATAACTCTGAGTGCTGTCCTGGCACCAGAGAAGTCATGCTTTCTCTGGGCTAGCCATCCGCTCCTCGCTCTGTAGCTCCATTATAATATAATTAACTGCTCCATGCTCCAGGAGGGCTTCCCATCTTACACCTTGAAAACCAGTTAAAAAAATTTTCCCATCAAGAGAATAATTAGCTCTTTTTTTTTTTTTTGAGACAAAGTCTTGCTTTTATAGTTCAGGCTGTCCCTGAGCTCAGCCTCGAACTCACAGCAATCCTCCTGCCTCTGCCTCCCAAGTGCTAGGATTATAGGGTGTGAAGCAGCACACCTGGCACTGCGGTATGCGGTACTGATTGCTGGTGGGTATGAGTCACCATGCCCAGCATTGTTGTATGTGGTTACTGGGGATTGAATCCGGGCCCCTGGTGTCCGCACCACTGAGCTAAATCCCCAGCCCCTTTTTTTAGTTTTTTGAGACAGGGTCTCTCACTTTGTAGTAGTTTAGGCTGGTGCTAAACTCAGCCAGCCTCCTATCTCCAGAGTGCTGGGATTACAGACGTGAGCCACCATGCCTGGCACTGTAGTATGTGGTACTGATTGCTGATTGGCTCGAATCACCATGCCCAGCATTGCTGTATGTGGTTACTAATCAGAAGCACTGAGATAAATCCTTGGTTCTCATAATGTATCTTGTTTGTTTCTCCCCTCCTCCCTGCTGAGAATTAAACCCAAGGCCTTCAATATGCAAGGAAATGCTCCACAGCCAAGCTATGTCCTCACTCCCATCCCCTTTTTACTCTTACATAGGGTTTTACTAAATTTCCTATGCTGCTTTTGAACTTGGGATCCTCCTAAATTTCCCACGCTGTTCTTGAACTTGAGATCCTCCGGCCTCAGCCTCCTCTGTTACAAGAACTACAGGCAAGCACCACCCCAGCTCAGCTGCCTTTTCCTTGTTTTTTTTGAGACAGGGTCTCGCTTTGTGGTTCAGGCTGGCCCTGAGCTCAGCCTCAAACTCACATCACAGCAATCCTCCTGCCTCTGCCTCCCGAGTGCTGGGATTACAGGCACTGTAGTAGGTGGTACTGATTGCTGCTGGGTGTGAGTCTCCACACCCAGTATGGTATGTGGTTACCGGGGATCGAACCCAGGTCCTTGTGCTTGCAAGACAGGCGCTGGAACTGCTGAGCTAAATCCCCGGCCCTGCCTTTTCCTTTTTGCTGTTATGTGCTACTTCATTAGTTTTCTTTTAAAATAGTTTTTACTTCATTTCAGATTTTCTTTTCTATATTAAAACAAAAGTTAGAGAGCCAGGGATTTAGTTCAGTGGTTTCAGCACATGCCTTACAAGTGCAAAGGCCTGTTTGATCCCTGGTACCACATACTACAATGCTGGGTGTGGTGACTCATGCCCACCAGCAATCAGTATCACATACCACAATGCTGGCCGTGGTGGCTCACACCTGTCATCCCAGCACTCTGGAGGCAGCGACAGGAGGACTGCTGAGTCTGAGGTTGAGTGCAGGACCAGCCTGAACTACAAAGTGAGACCCTGTCTCAAAATACTAACAAAAACAAAAAGTACATTATGAAACTATTGAAGGTATACTTCTGTGAATAATCTCACCAATACTGAGTTTGTCTTCCTTTTAGTCTCTGGCAATCATATGGATATTTCAGGGTTTTCTCTGTATGAATTACATGATAATATTGCTATACTCTTGGGAAAGAGAACACACATAAATTTCTGATCACATTTTCTACCCCACCAGCTTTAACAGGGTATCCAAATTTCTTCAAATCAAAGATGTTACAAAAAGGAACGTGTATGCTTTAAAAACTGGCTTCTCAGTATGTTTTCAGTCAAAATCATTTATGATAAAGGCTCTTTGACAACAGGGACCAATTCTATATGAAATGTCTAGTACCTGTGAGAGTGTGAATGCATGATAAATGTGGAATATTAAATTCAGAGTATTATCATAAAATGTGATCTGCTGATTAAGAAAATGGACTTTTCCCAAATGGTCTTTTATTACTCTTTTAAGAGTTACCATTCCTGAGCAGTGAGAACATGTTCTACTCTATTCAAGAGACAAAACAGCAGAGTTCATGTCCTAGCAGCAGACTGTCAAATTCATCTGGATATAAATAAAATGGTAGGGGCCGGGGATATAGTTCAGTTTTGCCACACCTGCCTGGTAAAGGCAAGGTCTTGAGATTGATCCCTGTACCACAAAAGCCAAACCAAAACAAACAAACAAAAAAACCCTCAGCAAATGGGGACTGGGCTGGGGATTTAGCTTAGTGGTTCCAGTGCCTGCCTTGCAAGCACAAGGCCCCTAGTTTGATCCCAGGTAACCACATACCACAATGCCAGGCATGGTGATTCACACCCACCAGCAATCAGTACCACGCCCCCCAACGCCAGGTGTGGTGGCCCACGCCTATAAACTCAGCACGCGGAAGGCACAGGCAGCACTGCTGTGAGTGCGAGGCTCACCTGGGGTACACAGTGAGCTCAAGGCCGCCCTGAACTACAAAGCGAGACTATCTCTAAAAACAACGCCCCCCCCCCCCGACCCTGCCAAACTCAGCAAAGTGGTAATTAAATCTTAGGAGATTCAAAGCTTTACTGGGAAATTTTTGGTTAAAAATGAGAGTTACTTTCAAAGCATAAAGATGAAGATGTAACAAAAAGACGTTACTGATGTTGTGGACTTGGTAAAATAATCTCAAAAGAGGAGAAGCAGAAATGGGTCAGGATTATTTTCTGAAAGGAGCAGGGAGCACACTCCCACAGAGGTCTGGAAGAGGCTGACAGGAGGTGGCCAGGTTACTGGGGATTTCACCGGCCTCAGCAGTGAAGGGGCCACGTGTGGCCAAAGACGGGGTGCAGCCAACCCGGTGAGCTCGGGCCGGCTGAATCACAGTGAGGCCCTGTCTCAAAAAATCTAAAACACGTAAACAAAACGTCCTGAAAGCAGCTTTTCAACGATAGCTTCTTCATGGTTTTGTAGCTAACATCAAACACCCTGCCACTCAGTACCAACTCGAAACAAAACTGTGACCCGATCTCTGCCCTCAGAATTTTAGCATCCATCTGAAGGAGACGACCCTCTCTCCCTTCTCTTTCAAAAAGAAGAGACTCGCTCATCTCCCACTGTCCGAGGGAAGCTCACTGCCATTTACAGTCCAGGGCGGAACACAGCACATCTTAACAGGGAGCTAAAGCATACAGCTGCGGGAATGAATTTCTCCAACTAAAACTGAAGGTCAGGAGTTATTTGAAGAAGGGTTTCTTTCCTCTTTCCTGAGGGACAGAGAAATCTTCCCAGCTGCCCTAAAATTTCCCCATGTAAGCAACTGCCTATTCCATTTAAAGCTGGTCTCGGCATTCTCAGCAAATGATGGGCTCTAGGTGTCACACAACACTGAACTGATTTGCTTTGTTACACTGCAAGAGTTTCTTTCCAAAATATGATGTCAGTTATGAAAGAAAAATGGTTTCTCAACGTAATAAGGAAAAATAGGAAAAACATGTTTGGGGAGAAGTAACAACACTGTAAATACAATTATTACACGGCCAAAGAATGGCTGCTACTTAGTTCCTTTATTGAACCTGAGAAAAAATTTTAAAGTCTTTCTAGCAGAATGACCAAAATCTCTTAAGTACTTGCTGTAGTACTGAGACCCACTCTATGTATTATGTGCTAAAATTTTCCTTTCTTTTAAATTTTTAGTATAAATTTGTGTAAAATAATGTTAATAAATTTAAAAGATATGAAAGGGTGCTGACTATATTTTTGTGAGTTCTAAGGGATGTTGATCCATCATATATTTATGTTTTAAGTATTCTCTATTCTTTATTTTTAAAATTCTTTTTGCTTTCGCAATTCTTAACTGTTTTGTGCTTATCTAACAACTGAGAAAATTAATTTTGAAAGACACTACTAAGTACATCTATTATCTTTAAAAATTCAATTAAAATACTATGTTACCTTTGTTTTATTTATGAAGTACTCATACCTGAATTTTTAATAATTACATTTTAGAGACATCATCTAGAAATTTTCATAAAATAAAGCCATTATGTTAAGAGAACAATAAAATCGATAATAGCTTTTATACTGAACACTACTTCATAACTTAGGAGAATTCAAAATTAAGAAAAACTTTTGGAGGGCTGGGGGTCTAGCTCTGTGGTTCAGGCACCTGCCTTGCAAGTGCCAGGGCCCGGGTTCAATCCCTGGGAACCACGTACAACAAAGCCAGGCGTGGCGACTCACGCCCACCAACAATCTGTAGTAGGACTGCTGAGTTTGAGGCTGAGTTCAGGACCAGCCTGCACCACAGTGAGCTCCTATCTCCACAAAAAACTCCAAACAAAACAAAACAACTTCTGGAAAAAAAATGATTTGTACTAAATTTCACTTTTTCTGACGCCTCTAGCTTTTATGCTAGTTGAGCATAAAAATAACTCTAGATTAGAAAGGTGAAAAAACATAGATGCATGGTTTAAAAGTAAAAAATCATCCTGAAGAAAAAATAACCACTCGTCCTACATTATCTTAGGGTAAAGTTGGATCTGAGGGTCTCTATGTGATTCAAAGTCATCTGCTGCCAAACAAACTGCCTACCAGCTCTTCTACAAGACACCAGCTTCTGCCCAGAGGACAGAATACGGACAGAATAGGACGGCAGTCAGTTTTCCATTCTATCATTTTATGAGGGACTGGTCAGAAGAGTACTGCTGCATATACAAACAGCTAGTCCCCTTTTCACTCCTAGCTATAAATCGGCAAACCCGCTATGTTAAGTTGATAAGAGGTTTCTGGTTCCCCACAGTCTTGTCATGAGGCTAAAGAGCCCGGTGAGGAAGCGTGCGACAGGGAGAAGTCAGAATGCTCACCACCCTCTGCGCTCCGCCAGGCCTCTCCACAGAGAATCTGTCCTGACCATTCTCTCAATGAGCTTCTTCCACAACATGCCATCCGACGTCACTCGGTACCACTCTTTGCACACAAGTTCAGCAGCACACAGTGATTTGGCATCCAAATATGACAGAATGTTCTCAGCAACGTGATCCAAACCCCGAGCTTAGGGTGGGAGGAGAGAAGAGAACGGAGTGAATGATTTTTTTTTTAAACAGAAGTCCTTTAAAACAAACGGCACTTGTTCTGCTAGGAAAACACATCACTGTCCCTAGTGTGGTCCAGTTTCTTTTTCAAACAGAGGCTTGGGTAAAATGAGCGCCAATAATTTTTCCATAAGGTTACAGAAATGAACAGTATTTTCCATTTTCCTTTAGATAAGGAAGTTAAAGCTAACAACCAGCAAACCCCCAAGACATTAAAAATAAAAAGGAGTCCAGAAAACAATTCACATTTATCTATATGGATTTCAGCACTAGGGGATGTTCTATGGATATCATCTCAAACTCTGTGATTCAGACCCCCCAAATCTCTATATTAGGTCCATTTCTCATTCTGCTTCTATTACTGCTGCAGTTCTAAAGCTATTCAGTAAAAGAAATATCCTTTAAATGTACTGGGGGAGAGGCACTAAGTCAGAATGTGCTGGGTTATAGGATTTTGGACTTGCAGAAAAGAGAAGAAAATACAGACTGGTACAGGAACATCTCAAGAGGGAAGACAGAGCTATGTTTAAGTTCAAGGATGAGTTTAATTTCAGAGTGTATTTGAGAACAGCTACTGCTATAAACCCTAACAATTGACCAAAAATGAAAAAAATCCTAAACCAATAGATAACCTGGTTAGCATTTCAGAAAGTACTCTATTGCATGTACAGAGGAGAACAGTGTCAAGCAGATCCTGGGCCGTGCGAACAGGAGGGTTTCCCCATGGAAGTGCCGGTGAGAAGAGCAGGTAGAACAGGATAACTGCACTGTCCTCACTGGGCTGATGTCCTAGGTTCACGAGTGAGACAAAACCAATCAAAGTTGTGGGGCATGGGGTCATTATATAGGATCCCTGCCCTTTGGGAGGCTGAGGCAGAAGGATTAAAAGTCTGAGCCATCCTGGCAGCTTAGAGAGACCCTGTTTCAAAATAAAAATGAAAAGGTCTGAGAACACAGGTCGAGTGTGAAGGCCGTGGGTTCATTCCCACCACAATCCCACCACATGTGCAAAAGCTACTCTTCTGTGCAGACTCTGTCTCCCCAAGCACAAACTTGAAAGAACACTGCATTTTAGTCTGTGCCTTTTTCCCTGAATCACACAGACACACACTGAGGCGCCATGATCAACAATCAAAATATGACTATTAAACATTATTCTAATTATAAAAACTATGGCTCTCACATTTCTCAGCAGATTTGGAAGAAAGCATTAAATGGATCTTGTCTGGCTGGCATCACATGTTTGTTTTTAAGCATAAGCAGATGGAGGCATCCACCATCTAATTCTTATTAAAGGAACATGACTGTAAGTCAATTAAAGATATAATAATTAGATCTTCACAGAGAGCACAGTGATGACAGAATTCCTGAGTCTCTTAACTGAAAACTTTCCACACCATCAGAAGTTTCCAAAGGGAATTTATGCTGCCATAAGATTGCCCCTGATCATTTATTATGCACCTAACATAAGTCTTTGGGAGTAATTTCACTTAACACTCCAAAGAAAACCATTATGTTTATGCATTACAGGCATTTTTGGAAGTAGTTTGGTAAAGGCATCCAGATGGTCCAGGATCTCCAACCTCCTAGGCTGTCGGCAGACACACTAGGGACGGGCCTGGGTCTAGCGTACAGGTCAGTTCTCAGAGGAATCAATGTGTCCCAGTAACTGGGGAGAACACAGGAACAGGTGCACTCGGACTACGCAAAGAAAACTGGCCCTGCCTGAAATCAAATCTCTCTCTTTTTTTTCTTTTTCTCTTGGAGATAGGGTTTTGCTTTGTAGTTCAGGCTGGTCTTGAACTCAGGCTTAAACTCAGCAATCCTCCTGCCTCTGCCTCTTGAGTGCTGGGATTACAGGTATGAGCCACCATGCCCAGAATTATGGTACGTGGTACTGATTGCTGGGGGGTGTGAGTCACCACATCTGACATTGTTGTACACTGGAGATCAAACCTGGGCCCTTGCGCTTGCAAGGCAGGTGCCTGAACCACTGAGCTAAATCCCTGGTCCCAATCCTGTGTGTTTTGAGAGGGCAAAAATCGAATTAACAAAAGAACAGGTAAAATTCAGGTTCACAGTAGTCATTTCTAAGTATAACTTAATTTTAAAGGTTAATCTGCAAATTTAGAAAAATAAAAATTTTATTTTTAATTTTATTATGTAATTTAATTTAATTTTTTGAGACAGTCTCCCTTTGTAGTTCAGGCTGGTCCTGAGCTCACTATGTAGTCCAGGTGAGCCTTGAACTCACAGCAGTCCTCCTGCCTCTCCCTCCCGAGTGCTGGGATTGCAGGCCTGAGCCACCTGTCTGGCACCATGGGGTGTAGTGCTGACTGCGGATGGATGTGTCATTCCCTCGCCCCTTGGCATTGTTGTATGTGGTTACCAGGGATCAAACCCAAGACTCTTGTGCTTGCAAGGCAGGAGCCAGAACCACTAAGCTAAATCTCTGGCCCCCAAAATAAAAATTTTAAAGAGATATAATTGGCAAAGATTAAACAAAGTAATGATACACAGTTTTGAAAGCACTGTAAGTTGATTATTCTTAGAGCACAGATTGCTAGCATATGTTACAAGTATTAAAACATTTATACTCTCTAATATAGTAATTTCATCTCTAGGATTTTTTCCTATGATCTCACAATTTTTTTTTTGAGACAGGGTCTTGCTTTGCAGTTTAGACTGGCTCTGAACTCACTATGTAGCCCAGGCCAGTCTTGAACTCTTGGTGATCCTCCTGCCTCCGCCTCCCGAGTGGTGGGATTACAGGTGTGAGCCACTAGGCCTGGCTGATCTCACAATATTAATGTAGAGGAATGTCTACGATTGTGTACCTTACAACAAGAAAATAATTTGAAATGAACTAAAAAAATTTTCCCCTGCAATAGCAAAGACTGACCCTGAGGGGCCTTCACAAAGAGCTACATTTCCATCCCAAACTTGCTACCCTCCTGACTCAGATTCTGCAGAATGCAGGCATCACAGGCGTGCACCCCCAAGTCAGTATGTGTAAAAAACACTGGAAGAACACTATACAACAGCTAAAAAGTATTTGAGAACATAAACTTTAATGTATTTAGTGAGAATACATGAAGAAAATGTTCTATGAACCATTATGATCGCAGTCTTAGAAGAAAATCACTATCTCCCCTTCCTTTCCTCCTCCTCTCCCAGAAAAACAATGGGCCACATGCCAAAATATTAATAGCTCAACAGTATCCCTTCTCTACATGGTGTGGTTCTAGAAAATTTTATTTGTATATTTTATTCTATTTTTATTTTCTAGATATCCTACAGCTTCTATAATCAGCATACTGAAATCAAATAAAAAAGCAAAATTTCCTCTAAACAATATATGTTTTAATCAATACTCATTCGTCTTTGTTCTGTTTTTTCTTTTAAAATAAACTTTTAGCTGGGTATGTGTGGACAGAACTGGGAATATGATTACACACTGAGCCTCGGACTCCGGAAAACCGAGTCGCTCCAGCTGCAGGTGGCTGAGGGTGCTGGCAGCCCTAAGACCACCAGTGCTTGAGGGCTGTGTGTTGTGGTCTTAGTTCTGCTTTCGGTTAGTCCTCACTCCCTAGACCACCATCTGTTTCATGCTGTCTTGGTTACACATGTCCTGGAAGAGACTGGAGATGTTGTTTAAACACGGTGCCCTGGCTCCTCCAGATGTAATGGCTAGCCATGTCAGTCTGTCTTTTTTTTTTTTAGGTTTTTTGAGACAGGGTCTCGCTTTTGTGGTTCAAGCTGGCCCTGAGCTCAGCCTCAAACTCACATCTCAGCAATCCTCCTGCCTCTGCCTCCCGAGTGCTGGGATTACAGGCGTGAGTCTCCACGCCCAGTATTGTTATGTGGTTACCGGGGAATGGAACCCAGGTCCTTGCACTTGCAAAACAGGCGCCAGAACCACTGAGCTAACTCCCCGGCCCATGTCAGTCTTTCTTTTGAAAAATGAGGTTTCTTTTCCCCCCTCTACCAAGCCTGACCCTGTTGCCCTCATGACTCTGTCTTGCTGCTATAAGAATCTGATTCCAGACCAATAAACTTGCCATCAGCATCTAGCTTTCAGTGACATTCATTGTGTCCATGGTCGTCTCCCCAGGATCCCTGATCAGGGTATTGTGCTGCATATCTGTAATCCCAGCACTAGGGAGGCAGAAGCAGAAAGAGCGCCATGAGTCTCAGGCCAGCCTGGGCTACATTGTGAGTTCAAGGTCAGACCTTGTTTCAAAAACACACACAAACCAAAAGTAAGGAAACAAATTTTACGTATATGGGGGGGCGGTAGGGTGGGTAGGGCTATGGGAAAAAATGAGAATTAAGTTGTGTCTTATACTGGTACAAATCCCCATTGTGGAGTGCAATCATGATGCGTGTGTGTAATGTACCAATAAAGAGAAACAAACAAACAAAAAAACCCCATAAACAAACCAAAAACCTTTTAACACACAACTTCACATTTTCCTGAGCACCTCCCATACTAATGTTTTGGTAGTATTCTAAATTACCATTAGGATTTCAGAAGTTATAGCACTCTTCAACGAAAGCATTTTAAGTATTACATTTTAAATACAAATATATACACATATTTATCAAAAATGTTTCTTACTCGTTGCTACAATTTAAATATTCTGTTGATAAATGCCCCCTGAAATCCAACTCCAAGGTATGAATTAATATACCTTTTCTTTTTCTGAAATGGACAAACCCAATGTTCTTCCAAAGCACTACATAGGTCACTTCCTCGGTCCCCAAATGACATATTACAGGAGGCATACCTTCAGTTAGGTAACACTTCAGAGAAGAATGCAATTGGACATACAGCAAGTGAAAGGTCAGGCAACAGCCAGGCCCGGTGGTACACACTTGTAGGAAGATGGTGGCGAGCTTGAGGCTGCCATGGGCAACTCAGCAAAATCTTGTTTTAAAAAGGCACCCTGGGTTCACTTCCCAGGACTGCATTAAACAAATAACAAAAAACAAAAATGGAGCAATAGAAGAGCATGAGATAGGAAGACTGAGAAAAAATAAGTCTTCACCTGAGTTTGAATTTTTTTTGTATTTTAACGAGGAAAGTACAAATAAAAGACTTAACTTGTAAATATCAAGGCCATGAACACATGAAGAGGAACAGGCTGAATCAAGTTCTGCAGCAAATCAGCATCTGCACCTGTGCACACGTACCTGGCAGAGCAGTTATGAAATCTCGCTGCAACATAGGTTTCAGGTAGGAGTTTATGTGCCCATGTTGGTAATGACACATCTGGGATATAAGATGTTCCACAAATTCCACTTGATCAGACTCTGACCACTGCTCAAAATATTTGACACACAGTTCTTTTTCCTTCTCATAGCTTGCTGAGAGTTTTCGTTGTTTGGACACAATCATACTGGAAGTGCCATTGGCAAGTTTTGTCTGTAGAAGAGGAATAATTAAAAGACACATACCAGTAAGTATTGAACATGAGCAAAACTCTGTCTCTCTCTGTCCCTCACTGTCTCCCCCTCTCTCTACACAGATGTGGATGTCTGATCTCCCCCCTTTCTGGCCTGACATGTGTGACTGAGCCCACTCTGTTATTCAGGTAGTACCTAGACAGTTGTGAACCACAGTTATTTCTAGAAAGCCACAGAAATACCAGAGTAAGGTGATAAAATCAGGTATACTGCAGGAAAATTAAGCATTCATTTCTAAAAGTCTACAGAGACTTTAGAGATACAAAAATGAAAACCAAAAGTGGAAAGTACAGTATTTCTAGCATGCAAAAAGTGAATTTACAATAGTTATTGGCCATTCAGTTATTTGCTCACAACTTATTTTTTAGGAGTCAGATGAATAGTAGTCTGTGCAAAGAAACAGTACTTTGAGCCTCTAGAACTGTAAAGAGAAAGCCTTGATAACCCTCATGCTCAATCTACCCTTTCCTTCCAAAATCCCACCTCCATAGTCATCAAAGATAGATACCCTGTCTTTTTGATTAATTAATTCGTTCAGTAAGTATTTAAGCCATGTGCCAAACACTATCCTCAGCAGTAAGAGTATCCCAGTAAGAGTATTAGAGTATCTTGATCATCTAATTTAGAAGACAGATTAAAAGCAATTAAACAGAAAATACAGACTATGTTGTGAAGAAAAAAGCAGGATAAAGGGATAGAAAAGAAAAACATATTATGCTGGGAATGCGAGCACATGCTTATAACCCCAGTAATCAGGAGGCTGACGCAGGAGAATCACCGTAAGTTCCAGGTTAGCCTGGGCTACGTAACAAGATGCTATTTTGTCACCAAAAAACGGAGGGGAAAAAAAAAAAAGGCTTATGTTATCAAGACAAGGAAAATTCTAAGACGACATCCCAAGATTCTTGGTTTCTATTATATAGTACACACACCTTCCCCTCACACAGTCAAGCAAACACTAACATAAAGCACTGTTCTGATTAAAAGGACTCAGATCTACTGGCTTTAGTTGTGAGCGGATAACTGAGGCCTTGGTGCAGCCCCGGTGAAGCCAAAGGCGGAGGTGGGTGGGGTGCATCTCCTATCTGACTCTGGGCTCTGACCAGCAGAATATAATGACAGTCATATTCTGGAACTGCTAAGCCTGTGCAGCTTCTTAAAGCCTTGTGCCACATGGAAGATGCTCAAGCTATTCTGTCAGAAAGACGTGTGGACGTCAAGAAGCTAAGCAGAGAGCAAAACAAGCAGGCCAGTTCTTGACTACTTCAACAGTCCATTAAGAAGAGATGTAATCCCAGCACTCGGGAGGCAGAGGCAGGAGGACTGCTCTAAGTTGGAGGCTGGCTTGGGCTGTAGTTAGTGAGTTCAAGGCCAGCCTGAACTACAAAACAAGACACTTCCTCAAAAACAAAACAAAATCCTCAAAATAGCTAAAATCAATAGGTCTGACAATATTAAGTATTGGCAAAAATGAGGACAAATGGGTTCACATACTATTGACTGCTATTTCATGGGTACAACCACTTTGCAAAGAAGGCTTACAAGTGCTTTATAAAATTAAACATATACTTAGGATATGACCCAGCTATTTCACCCTTAAATATTTACCCTCCAATATGCAAAACACAGTGTCACAGAAGATTTGCACATTAAAGTTCATTGCTGTTTGCTTGATAATATTCCCATACTACAGTAACAAGTCTACCAAGAGATAAACTGATAAATTATAATCCATCTGTGCTCAGCAATAAAAAGGGTGCACTACAGATACACAAAATGACACAGATAATCTCAAAATCATGATGAGTGAAAGAAGCCAAGCAGCAGAATACAGACTTGATGCTTCTACCTATACGCAACCATCAGAACAACATGTCTGAAGCTGAGGGATCACGTGCAGATCAGCAGCTGCTTTGGGTAAGATGAAGGGGACATATGAAACTTTTGGGGACAACAAACATATTCTTTTTTTTTTTTAGGTTTTTTGAGACAGGGTCTCACTTTGTGGTTCAGGCTGGCACTCAGCTCAGCCTCAAACTCGCATCACAGTAATCCTCCTGCCTCTGCCTCCCGAGTGCTGGGATGACAGGCGTGAGCCACCACGCCCGGCACTGTGGTATGTGGTACTGGTTGCTGCTGGGCGTGAGTCTCCACGCCCAGTATTGTTATGTGGTTACCGGGGAATCGAACCCGGACCCTTGCGCTTGCAAGACAGGCGCCGGAACCACTGAGCTATATCCCCGGCCCCCAACAAACATATTCTGCGCCTTGTAACACGAACAGATACAACCAACAGAATACACTGTACTATGTATTTAATGTCATCATAATACTAATTTTATCTATAAATAAAAGACAGTACATTTCTAAAGAATTTTGAAGATAAAGGTTTTTGTCTTCATATTCTACCATTCTCCCATACAAATTTCTCTACAAATGTACAAAGTAAATAAATGCAGCAAAATTTCAATCTGAGAACCTCTGAAAATCCACAAGGCCATGTAAAAAAGTTCAATTATTAAAAAACTAGAAGGTTTTATATTAGAGTGTATAAAGAAAGGGTAATGGCTATGGGTGGTGGGAGAATTGATTTGGCCTTCCCAGCACAAGCCTGATGACTCAGCCACTACTGTTTAAATGTCCAGGAAACTGACAAACAGCCTCAGCTTAATGGTGACACTAACTCTGTGCCACCCCTGCACATCTTTTCTGCTTTTCTGTTTCCAGTGAGCAGCTATCTCCAGGAGAAAGACGTTGGCAGGTGATGAGCACAGCAGAGGAAAGGAGTTCGGTGTTTATAGGACTGCTCCCAGCTCGGCCTTCCAACGACCCCACCCAGACACACACATTACGGGTACCAGCAGAGCCTGGGCTAGGAGGGAAAATACACTTGCAGGCAGCACCTGGCCTAACCCTACCACTGTACCAGTAAACGTGGGTTATGTAAGTTGGAGAAGACATCACAGAGTGGCTGAGCTAGGTGGCAAAATGACACGTTTCTGACTTATAGGCAAACACCAATTTAACCAACAGGAAGGGTAAGGGTAAGATAAGTAAACAAAAAACACTGTTCCAAAATAAGACAATTGGATTTGCGAAGACTGAGGTACAAATGACAAAAGTGATAAAAGACATGCGAGGACGGTATCTGGGGTTTTGGGTTGGTTTTTCTTTTGGTCCTGGGGATCACACTCAGGACCTTGCGCTGGCCGGGTAGACAGGTACCCTCCGCAGTACCCCAGCCTGGACGGTGTTTGGTTTTAACAAAGTCTCTGGCATCTCAAGTACGGCAGGGAAGGTGGACGTAATGATTAAGACACTGAACCCAGAATGAACTAAGCAAGGGTTGTGCTAGGGACAAGGATACGCCAAGGGGGAACAGGACGAGAATTCCGGCTAAGGCTGGAACCTGAACTTTACAATCCGCTACCCCACCATTTATTGAGGGCTACTGTGTGGTGGGCATGTTACTGGGTGCGAGGGAAACCACAGTCAACAAGCACACAACACTTCTCTGCATTCTCTGAGAAGGGTAGTGGGGGACAATATGCAATACATAAATCTCAGAAATCATGGACTACAAGGAAAAGAAGATAAAATAGTGACCAAGGCAGCCTACTTTAATTCGGATGCCAAGAAACTTGTTGTATGTTTATTTTAGACAGTGTCCCACTATGTAATTCAGGCTGGTTTTGAACTCATTATGCAGCCCAGTCTGGCTTCAAACACTGTGATCCTCGGTCTCCCACATGCTGGGATTACAGGTGTATGCCACCACACCCAGCACAAGAAACATTTTTGAAAGAGGCGCCATTAGAGCTCAAATAATTTCAGTATTGTTATAACAAATACATTAAGGTTTTGGGGGCCGGGGATATAGCTCAGTGATTCCGGCGCCTGTCTTGCAAGCTCAAGGACCTGGGTTCAATCCCTGGTAATCACATACCATACTGGGCGTGGAGACTCACCCCAGCAGCACCCAGTACCACACACCACAGTGCTGGGCGTGGTGGCTCACGCCTGTCATCCCAGCACTCGGGAGGCAGAGGCAGGAGGATTGTGATGTGAGTTGGAGGCTGAGCTCAGGGCCAACCTGAACCACAAAGTGAGACCCTGTCTCAAAAAAACCTAACCAAAAAAAAAAAAAAAAAAATTGAGCTAATCTGTGCTGAGTATGATGAGAAGGTAGCCTTCTGAGAAGACCTGCAGGAAGTGTTCTAGGGAGAAGACCAAGCGCAAGCTTTGAGTTTAAAACAGAAAGGCCAGTGTGTGGGGAGGAGTGCGTAAGGGGAACTGAGTTAAGTCCTCATCTCAAAATAAAAAATAAAAAGGGTTGGGGATGTAGCTCAATGTCAAGGCTTTGAATTCAATCCCCATTACTGTAAAAACATAAGTACATAAAATCTAAAAACACTGGTGTTCACAGTTTTATCTCCTCTCCTCCCATAAAAGCAAAATTTTTTTCTTTCTTTCCCTTCTCCTTCTTCTTCATTTTGGTACCGTAGACCTAGGGCCTTCACACTGAGCTACACCCCCAGCCCTTTTTTGTTTTAATTTTTTTCCAGTACTGGAGGTTGAACCAGCAGGCACATCTAGGAAGGGGGATGGTGAGGACAGGAAGACCCAGACACAGCTCAAGAACTTTAGGGCTAAGGTAGAAAACCACTAGAGCCCACCGGTACCTCGATACCGAAGGAGCAAGAGAAATCGAAAGAATCTGGCCACAAATTGAACAAGCAGAGAACAGACAATAAATGCTCAAAAGTGGGACTATAGCTTTCAATATCCTAATTTTTAGTTCTTAACAATGGTGTAAACTTTGAGTGACCAAAAGGGGTCCTCTCCATCTGTTGGGAACGGAGGGGAGTAGGGGTCAAAGGAAAGGGAGGGTGCTGGCGGCTCAGAACAGAGCAGGCACGCATTCCACAGGAGTAGACGCCACACTTCTCTGTGGGGCTGTTGCATTAATATTTTAACAGCTTCTACTAAATATGATTACATATTAGGTGAACTCATAAATATGTCAGGTCTGATTAGTGAATGTGGAAGACAGGAAGGGGCAGATTTGTCAGCAGAGATAAAGTTCACATTATGCATCTGACTGATTTTTAATAACCAACAAGGAGAGCTTGCAATCATTCCAACTACTTTAAATAACACTCACTAGGAAGTGAGCTCACAATGTCCCAGCATATAGGGTTATTTATTTAAAAACCAGACAATTGTCAATTTTTTTTTCCTATACTAACTGTGGGAAAAGCCATATATAAGATACACCTTTAGCAAAGCCATGTTGATTTTCTGATTCTCATGGTTATCCAATAGTTTTTAAGTTTCACGACTGAGACTCTTGCGTCTTTAGCGGGCTTTCTCATGCAGCTTTACAGCTTCCGGGGTGATGGGCTCTTTTGTTCTACACCAAGAAACTCACAGCAGTTTAATTTACTGCTGCATTACTACAGCTACTAACTACACACACCTCCAAGGCTGGTAAACCCACTGATGTAGACAGTGCCACCTTAAAAGGAATTTGGATAGGTCCTAGTGAAGGGGGTAAAAAGGACATAATGTTTAATTATAAGAAATGATTGAAATAGGCACAGACATACCCCGGGTGCCTCTGCACTGCAGCAAGCTCTAAACTTGTTATCGTTAATGGTTTAAATTTCCCTGTGCTAATCATTTCAGGACACAAGCCTTTCTTGATAATCTAATGAATTATTTCAACATCCTTCAGCAAAAAAAAAAAAAAAATCCTCCATGACAGCACTAATTACAAGACATTTTCCCAGCGCTTATGTAAAATATGACAGAGCAGCAGCTTAGGGAATTGCAGAAAACTGCTTCTAATTTCCACTGAGAAACTGACAAACACCTCTCTTTCATCTCTCCCAGCTCTCAAGTAAGATTTAACTTTCTCATTTAGTTAATTACCGAGTGAGGATCATCATTTCCCCGAATCCGAGCGGCACGGAGCCTTTATCGTGTTAACTTGTGAACTTGATCGATGGCTGCTGCTAAAACTTAATAACTTCACCCCCTGGCAAATTGTAAGATAAATATAATAGGAGAAACTCTGACAGTAAAAACCTGCCAGAAATGAGCGCTGTGTTTATGTTTCTTTGCAGGCAGCAAAAAAACAACCGACAGCTTATTACTGGTTGCGTGTTACTTATATTTAAAAGACTCCAGGCAGTTAACTTTCTACATACTGTTAAAACTTTGCTCACAAGATGGAAAAAGGGTGGGGAAAGCATTTATATTATGTACTTTGAGAAGTAAAAGAAAAACATGGGGAGAAGTGCAACACAAAGACTGTGCAAGATCTTCCAGAATGTCCTGTTTATGATATAAAATGTTCAGCACCCATAGGTATAAAACCTTCTTTTAATTCTGGCCGTCTAAAACACTGTATGAACTATTAATGACCAAATTTTTCAAAGACTATGGGTCTACGCCTACAGAACTCAAAAGTACAAAATTTCTAGATCTCTTTCAAAGGTCCCTGTAGCTAGAAAACCGGTCCCTAAGATACCAGTTAATCCTTTGTGAAACAGCTGATACACCAGTTAGAAAATCAGTAATTTAGCCTAGAACATTTTGTCTAGTCTGGTCTCACATTCACCTCTACTCACAGGCTAGTTAGTTAATCTACAAAGTACAGTCTGATGAACGCTTTCGTTCTGCTCAAATCTGCAGAGCTGGTATCATGGCCTAGTACAGCACAGAGGCAATGAACAGTCTTTTATAGCCAACAGTACCAAGCACAGCAGACGAGCTGTAACACGAGGTACAACGACAGAAATGCTCTCGCCAGTATTGTGCTTCTGACCACCAGCAACGCAAAAGGCGTGAAAAAAAAATCTCCCAAGTTTTTTAGTCTTAGTATAGAAACTTTCAGAAAACAAACAAACAAAAAAAACCAAACAAACTAGATTTTTGGAAAGGTCATATGGGACTTCAGAGTTTAAGTCTCATTTATGCACTGCATTCAGTATCTGCCATGTGCAACACTGGTACCAAAGAGCTAAAGGCTGAATGCTGCAGCGCAAAGTGTAAGAATTTTGAGGGTTGAGAAGATTTAGAAAACTGAACATTGGGATCAAATAAAAATTCACTAGAAGATCAAATCCAATTTATTTTATTTTTAGTTTTATGAAATAAGAATCTACCTGGGTCTGGCAAACAGAGATCAGTTGTTTTTAAAAAGAATACTTAGAAACACATATTATAAAACATGAAAGAAGTTACAAAAGCACAAAGAATATACAAAAATTGCCACAGCTTCCTTTATCTATAAATCGACAACAAATACTAATAAAATAAAAACAGACAACATTTACTCTTTTGTATGCACATGTCTTTTTGGTCTTTAGAGAGAATTTCTGGTCAATTATTTTTCAATTATTTGATCACTACAGGGAGGGGCAGTGTTTCTGCACAGATCCTCTCTATCTGTAGGATTCATGGTCCTTAACTCGAAACTTATCAGAGCAGGCAAAACTAATCTCCATTGCTGACCATTTTAAAAAGGTCAGTATTTAATCTTGGAGGGTACAGAACTACGAGTGACTGGCTGCTCGGGAGAAGGGGAGAGGAGGGGTTGGGTTGAGTACGAGGGAGAAGAGTGAGAGAGGAAGCAGCAGAGAGGAGCAGGAGGAGGAGGAAAGGCCGCGGCCTGGAAAGGGGTGAAGGAGAGGCACGGCAGCCCCGGGCGGAGCAGCAGACTGGGCCCAGGAGGAAAGCCGCTGGGCTAGACCAACAGTGCCCCCACAGCAAGCCACACACTTGGGCGGGGGGGGGGGGGGGCGCGTCTCCTGAAACTAGTTTTTTTAAAAACCTCTTTCAGGTAGAATAGTAAAGTTCAATCGTTTGCAATCTGGTTGCTTCTGCATAATTTCCACTTGTTCATCTGGATGTTAATATCACCAAAATAAAATTTCTGTGACAGTAAAAAATTTAAACAGTCTTTTTCATAAATTCTCCCTCACATCTTCCCTTTATTTATCACCAGAAATTTAAATTCTATCATAAATAATAGGGACTAATGGAGGCATGCCCTGGCAGAGGAAAACAAAGACATATACCTAAGTACATAGCAAATATAGCTTTAAATAAAAAATTTTTAAAAAACCTGCTCTTTCTGCTTTAATTCTTAGACATTTATGTCTTACAAGGAGGGCTCCAGGATTTGGAAACACTTGTTTCTAAAGAAAGCATTGTCTAAAACTTGCTTTTTGGATATAGGATCTCAAGAAGCCAACTCAGCTTTCTAGAAGAAATTCACCTCTTTCCAAATGCTTGTTAATGCATGTTAAATGCAGCAAGAAATAATTCTATGAGGCAGCAGTATAGGCCTCTCTCCACTGCAGTGAACGAAGTAAATGACTTGTAACTTCTAGAAGTCTTGGTTATCTGCAGGTAAAACTTTAATAACCCTTGGAGCATCAAGGGACTAAAGACATTTCTCTCTGGAATACTTCCGTAATTGTTTTCTTAATTTATCCAGGAAAAACTTAGTTTGAATGCAGCATCTTTTTTTTTTTTTTAGCAGAGGCGATCAAAATAAAGTAACTTGTTCGGATCCACATAAGTTAGTAGAGTTCAGATTAAATTTCAAAATGCAGTTGTGCAGTTTTTCTAAGATTAAACTCTAGCTCTTTCTCTTTAATGACAATGAAGCTCCCACAGCAGTGAACAAATGCACAAGCTCACCAGGACTGACTGACACAGATGGATAAATTTTCAAAGACCAAAAGAGGTTTACATGAGCACCAGAAGCACAAATAGCACACGGAAGCGAGGCCAAATGCCTCCACAAAAACTTTGTGCACATGTAACACAACACGGTAAAAACACGTGTCATGACTCAGCACCGACTCCATGCCAGCTCGACCACTCACACGGGCTAGGTACTCTT
>PVIR01008271.1:0-57383 GCA_004026965.1 Petromus typicus
ATGATGTTGAGCATTTCTTCATATGCTTCTTAGCTGCTCTTACTTCTTCCTCTGAAAAATATCTGTTCATTTCAGATGCCCATTTTTGAATTGGGTCTTTAAATTTGGGTGGGCTGATTTTTTTGAGCTCTTTATATATTCTAGATAGTAGCCCTTTGTCTGAGGAACAGCTGGTAAAGATTTTTTCCCACATTGTTGATTGCCTTTTTTGCTCTGTTGGTGGTTTCCTTTGCTGTGCAGAAGTGTTTTTAAAAGAATGAGGTCCAATTTGTTGATTTCCTCAACCAATTCCTGTGCTATAGAAGTTTTGTTCGTGAAGTCTTTCCCTAAGCCAATGTCTTTGAGAGTTTGACCTAACATGATTTGCAACAGGTTTAGAGTGTCTGTTTTAATATTTAGATCTCTTATTCACTTTGATTTTAGCTTGGTACAAAGTGAAAGAGATCTAGTTTTAGTCTTTAGCAAGTTAGAACCCAGTTTTTCCAGCACCATTTGTTAAAGAGGCTATCTTTCTTCCATTGAGGATTTTTGGCTCCTTTGTCAAAGAAGAGGTGGCTCAGTGTATCTAGAGTAGTTTCTGGATCTTCTAGTCTACTCCATTGATCCTCGGGTCTGTTACTTTTCCTGAACCATGCAGTTTTTATCATGGTGGCTTTATAGTATAGTTTCAGGTTCAGAGTTATACTACCCCTCACCATGTCCCTGACACTTAGAATTGCTTTGGCTATTCTGGGTCTTTTGTGGTTCCAGATGAAAGTTTGAATTTTTTCTCTAGATCTATGAAATATGCTGTTGGGATTTCAATCGGGATGGTGTTGAATGTGTAGAATCATTTTGGGAGTCTAGCCATTTTGACAATATTGGTTCTTCCTACCCAGGAGCAAGGTATATCTTTCCATTTTTTGATATCATCTTCTATCTCCTTTTTCAGAGTGCTATAGTTTTCAGAGTAGAGGTCTTTCATCTCCTTGGTTAGATTGATTCTTAGGTATTTTATTTTTTGGGTGCTATTGTGAAAGGGACTGACTCTCCAATTTCTATCTCAATGGGTCTACTGTCTCTGTATATGAATGCTATTGATTTTTGAGCTTTGACCTTGTAACCAGCTACACAGCTAAAATTGGCAATGAGCTCCAGAAGGTTTTAATTAAGTTTTTAGAATCCTCTAGATAGAGTATCATGTCATCAGCAAATAATGACAGTTTAACTTTTTCTTTTCCAATCTTTATTCCTTTTGTTCCTTTCTCTTGCCTAATTGCTATGGATAATATTTCCAGAACTATATTGAACAGAAGTAGTAAGAGAGGACATCCTTGCCTTGTTCCTGATCTTAGTGTGAAAGGTTTCAATTTTTGACCATTTAGTATGAGTCTGGATGAATGTTTCTCATAGATAGATTTTATTAGTTTGAGATACAGACCATCTATTCCAATCTTCTGTAGGGTTTTGAACATAAATAGGTGTTGTATTTTGTCAAATGCTTTTTCTGCATCAATTGAGATGGCCATATGACTTTTGTCCTTAAGCCTGTTAATATAGTGTATAACACTGATTGACTTACATATGTTGAAACATCCTTGCATCCCTGAGGTGAATCCAACTTGTTCAGAATGTATAATCTTTTTGATAATTCTCTGCATTGTGTTTGCCAGGATCTTATTGAGGATTTTTGCATCGATATTCATTAGAGATATTGGCCTGTAGTTCTCTTTTTTGTTTGTGTCTTTCTCTGCTTTTGGAATCAGGGTAATGGTTGCCTCCCGGAATGAGTTTGGGAGTACTGCTTCCCTTTCAATTTCATTGAAGAGTTTCAGAAGTAGAGGCACCAACTCTTCTTTCAAAGTTTTATAGAATTCAGCAGTAAAACTGTCAGGTCCAGGGCTTTTCTTTGTTGGCAAGTTTTTAATTACATTTTCAATTTCACAGATTGTTATTGGGGTATTTAACATTTCTATATCTTCTTTATTCAGCATTGGGAGCTCATATGTGTCTAGAAATCTATCAATTTCTTCTTCATTTTCCATTTTATTAAAGTTTCAATTTTCAAAGTAGGTGTTTATTATCCTCTGGATGTCCTCTGGTTCCGTAGTATTTTCTTCATTCTCATTCCTAATTCATAGATATTAGCCTTTTTTCCCCTTTGTTTAATGAGGTTGGCTAAGGGTCTATCAATTTTGTTTATCCTCTCAAAGAACCAACTTTTGGATTCATTGATTTTTTGAACTGTTCTCTTGATTTCTATTGCTTTAATTTCTGCCCTGATCCTTATAACTTCTTTCCTATTGCGAGCTTTGGGTTTGTTTTGCTTCTCTATTTCTAGTCACTTGAGGTTCAGCATTAAATTGTTTATGTGAGCTTACTCCATTTTCTCAATGTAGGCTTTCACTGCTATGAATTTTCTTCATAGAACTGCTTTCATTGTGTCCCATAAATTTCTATATGTTGTACTCTGGTTATCATTTAGTTGTAAGAACTGCTCAATTTCTTCTCTAGTTTCTTCTGTGACCCATTGTTTGGGGAGCAGAATGTTGTTCAATTTTCATGTGTTTGTGAGGATCCTGAGCTTTCCTTTGCTATTCCGCTCCAATTTCAGGGCACTGTGTTCCGACAGTATACAAGGGATAACTTCAGTCCCTTTATATCTGCTTAAACCTGTTCTATGAATGAGCACTTGTTCTGTTTTGGAGAATGATCCGTGAGTAACTGAGAAGAATGTAAATTCTGACTTTGTGCGGTGAAATACTCTGTACTCACCTATTAAGTCCATTTGCTGAAGAGTCTGGTTGAGCTCAAGGATTTCCTCAGTGAGTTTTTGTCCAGTCGATCTGTCTCTTTATGACAGTGGTGTATTGGGTTCCCCTACTATTATTGAATTGGAGTTTATCTGGTTTTTCAAGTCCGTTAATATTTTTTTACATAGTTGAGTACATTAGAATTTGGAGCATAGATGTTTAAGATTGTGATTTCTGTCTGTTGGATTTTTCCCTGAACTAAAAGATTGTGTCCATCTTTATCTCTCTTTATCAGTTTTGTCTTGAAGTCTATTCTGTCTGCAAATAAAATCGCCACTCCTGCTTTCTTGCTGTTTCCTGTCGCATGGAGTATTGTTTTCCATCCCTTTACTTTTAGTCTATGGATTTCTTTCTGAATTAGGTATGTTTCTTGTATGCAGCAGATTGTAGGATCTTGCTTTTTGATCCACTCTGCCAGTCTGCATCTCTTAATTGGCACGTTGAGACCATTAACATTAACGGTTATGACTGGTATAGGTAAATTTATTGCTGCCATATTTTCCTGTTCTTAGCTGTGTTATTCTACTTTTGCCCTTTCCCCATCAGTTTCTTGATTGGTCCCATGGGTTGACTCGGTTAGGTCTCATGGATTTGTAAGTTTCCTTATTTTTCTCCAAGATATTCTTTAAAATGTTTTGGAGCACAAGTTTTATATTTGTGAAGTTCTTCAGGTGTTCTCTGTCATGGAAATATCTTATTTCCCCATCAATTTTGAAGGATAGTTTTGCAGGATACATTAGTCTGGGTTGGAAGTTGTTTTCCCTTAGGGCTTGGAAGACTTCACTCCAGGCTCTTCTTTCATTGAATGTTTGAGTTGAGAAGTCCGCTGTGATCCTGATGGGCTTCCTTTGGATTGTAACTGTTTTCTTTTCTCCGGCTGCTTTCAATATTTCATTCTTTTTTTGGATATCTGGGACTTTTATGGTTATATGCCTAGGTGTAGATTTTTGCATGTCATGGGCCTGGGGGGTTCTGTATGCTTCATATATTTGTATGTCCAATTCTTTACCTTTTGCTTTGAAGTTTTCTGCCATTATCTCTGTGAATAACTTTTTGATGTCTTTAGCATTGTCTCCTGCTTCCTCAGTGACTCCAATCAATCTTATGTTATTCTTCTTTGAATCATCTAGAAGCTGTTGGATTCACTTTTCATTATCGCTTGCGTTTTTCCAAAGATTATCCATTTTCCGTTCATTGGTTGAGATCCTCTCTTCTAGGTCTGAAATTCAGTCTTATGCCAAAGTCATTCCATTGTGCAAACTTTCATTTTCTTTCTTAATTTCCTTGACTTCTGCTTGTAGGTGTTTAAAAAGTTCCATTGCTTTTGCTGTCTTTGATTCTATCCACTCAGTGATTTCCTCTTTAGCTTTATTAATCATTGTGTTGACAGTGTCCAATATCTCTGCTTTCATCTCAGAGATCAGTTCTGATTTCCATTTTACTAGCCTTGCTTTGGTTACCATTTCTGAGGACCTTGGAGACTGGCCTTCCAACTTTTCTATTTCCCTTTCCCCTGTGTTACCTTGAGGTGAGGATCTTTGTATCTGAGACTTTGAGTGTTTCCTCATCTCTAAGTTTTTTTCATTGCTGTTGTTTTTGGCTTTGTACCTGCCCTGTTTTCTGGCGATGTTTGTTGCAAGTCTCTTTCTTCCTAATAGTTAGAAACCTTAAAATATGAGTCTCCTGGGTTGTTCTTTACAGTATGTATTGGAGCCTAAAGAAAAACCCTTAGTTTGGCACACCATCTAAGGCACTTAATCAATACATTCAGAACACCTTCTCTTGTCTGCTTTAGCTGCAGGAAGGCTCTTGCTCCTGCTTTACTATAATGGTGCTGCCTAAGATTCTAATGAGCCTGCCTGCTCACCAATACAGAGTCTCTGGGCTCGGTTGCACAGTTGGCCTGGAGGCAGTAGGCTGTAGGCCCTGTGTAGCTGCAATAGTACTGGCTGAGATTCCACTTACTCACCAATAGACTGTCACTGGATATGCTTCTGCAGTTGAGGTGGTGAAAGTCAGACTCTGACCTGGTAAACTCAACCCCTGGTCGCTCTTCCAGCCTGGGCATGGAGGCGGGTAAGCTCCAACCCTGGCGCGGATTCAGTGGCACACTCTCCGGTTCCAAAGCTGCCCTCTGCTAAACTCACTCTCTTCGTGCTCTTCCGACGTGGGCCTTGAGGCCAGTAAGCTCCAACCCCGGTGTGGATTCAGTCACACAATCGCTCATTCCAAAGCTGCCTGCTGCTAAACTCAGTCCCTGGGCACTCTTCCAGCGTGGGCCTGGAGGCCTGAGTTTGATCCCTGGTACTACCTAAAACAAAAGGAAAAAAGAGAGATTTGAGTAAAAACTAAACAGAATCTATCTATTTTCCCTATTTAATTAAATTATTATGTTATTAATTTCCACTTAGGTGTTCCTCAGTTTCCATACTTTATCTCACGTGTAAACATTCATGTATTTAATGTGTTCTTTTAAATTAACAGACATGAATTTTTATAGACTTCACATACACATATATGTACACACACACACACACACACACACACACACACACACACACACCTCTTAGCCTTTTAGTGTTATTTAACAAAGTCTGATAATCTAGTAAATGTAGACTATTCTTCTTATTGGACTATCTTACATGCAAAAAAATTATGAAGCCAGTAATAGCATTTGATGCTAACTTCTAGTTTTTCTATATTCCTTTCATATCAATTGTACAGTTTGCTACTTTCTGTCTTCTTTGTACTTGAACCACAGCTAAAACTAATTCAGATTTTGTATTCCATCCCTAGATAAGATAATTGGCAGTTATCTACAAAAATATGGCAGAAATGAGGAAAGCAAGAAAGAGAGGTGAAACAGAAGAGTTTAACAGCTCTTCCAGATGTGCCCAGTATTCTTTGGTGTAGGACAAGCACAAAGTAATATGATGCAAGTGGGGAATAGTGGGGAATGCCCTGGGGAATACAGACCCTCACTACATTTAACAGAGAAGTCCGTGTCCTGAGAGTGGCACTGAGACAGTAGGGCATTGTAGGTATATTTAAGCTATATAACCAATGATGAGCTAGGCTAACCAAAGGCAGGGTAAGAAACAATGTACTGTGTCATTACCGGAAAAGTAATGAGTCAATACTGTATATAACCAGAGACCAGGTAGTCTCCATGAGCCCCACCTACTTAATAAGGGCAAATATTTATGTGGACAAATAAAGGAGAGAGTTCCCTTGTAACACTGAGACACTGTTACAGTTCTGTTCATTTCTACCCTTGCTACCAGCTGCAAGGATAATTCAAACCAGGAATTAAGGGAAGCTATATATAAGAAATAATATTATAATTTTTATACAGCTAAGCTTACAGATCAAAGGTTATTCAGTCTTAATGATTATAATTACTGTGCTGATATTACACCAGAGTCTGGGTTATGTGTAGTTAAGTCTAGAACTTCACTGAATTTGCCTAGTAGGCATCTACAAAAACTTGAGACAGAACGTAGTTTCCATATCTACATGTAAAAATGCTGGACCAAAAAAACCTAAACTGTGTAATGAGCTTTAATTATAACAGAGACACAGAAAACCAGAAACTGTCAAAGTTTAAACACTCAATCTAGAGCTTTATCTGTGTATTATATGCTTTCATTACCACTGCAATTATCCACCTAACTCTCCTGGACTGTCCCCAGTAATTCTTCACCTAGGCGCTTGCTTTTCCTGGCCTTAGATCTGCCATTTGTTTGCTCTGATTCTCTGAGGTCAACTACAAATAATTTGTTTTGACTAAGAAGGTGACAATGTCAATCCTTTTCTGAGTTCTCTTCTGCCAAGGTTTGAGTATGTATACCAGAATTTATATGTTGGAAACTCAACTCTAAAGTATAGTAATGGTATGTGGAGGCAGAGACTTTTTTGAATTTATTGGAAGTAGAATTTGTCTTTACAGTGAGATATTCATGATAGGAACAGAGATCTAAGGAAGCAAAAATACTCCATCTCATCATCTTTGCATCTCGGGATTTTGTAAAGCTCCCTGCAGCAAGAGAAACCTCAACTGATGCCCCTAATGTGTTTTAACCTCCCTAACCTTCAGCTCCATGAGCTAATAAACCTTGATTCTTTATAAATTACTTAGTTTGTGATAGTCATAGCCACATAAAACAGATTAAGACATTCTCTCTTTGTCCTGAACCCTCTTGAACTTTCTTGAACTTTCCAGAAAGCATTAAAAATTATTGTCTGAAATTCTGTCACAAGATGTGGCTCAGATCTTCCTGACAGGAGATTCATCATCTTCCTAAGACTGACTAGAACACACAAATATACACTTACAGTAACTAGATTCAACACAGGTATTCTTCCATGGTTGTCGTCTCCCACACCCCAGCCCATGGGGAGAAAGGACATAACAACAAGTCTTCCGAATGCCGTACTCACTTACTTCCTTTATTGTCTTCAGAGGGCCTGTATATATACATCTTTTCAGCCAATCAGCACACAGATCATGTATGTGGAAGAGAATGTTTAGCATGGGCCCAATAGAGAACACTAGCGGAGCACGCAGGCAATCATGCTGAGACTCAGCAATCTGCATTCAATCAGTGGGACTTCCTCCAAGTTGTTTACCACAAGGTATCAGAAGGTATCAGGTGACAGGCACCATGTTTGGGTGTGATGGGGGGGGGGAGAAGAATGCCCGGGCCCTGGGTCATTCCCTACAATGGTACAGCTCTTCCTGCAGCCAGGGGCTATGCATGAAAAATGCCTTACAATAGCTTATTTTTCCACATGCATGAGTCTTTTTGTTTTGTTTTCTTTCACCACTGAGAGCATGTTTGTCAAATTATTATTCTGGGACTTTTTTTGTAAATTATTTTCATTGTTTGTATTTTTATATGACTGTGACAATGTATCCTGGAGTATTTCCCAAATATCACTCAGCAAATTTTATCTTGCTCTCTCACTAATGAATAACTCACACAACATCTTCATTTAAAGTACTCAGCATATAGAGAGAAATGACACACAACATACTCAGTTGACAACAAAGCAACTTTATTTCCCATCGAGAAAAGAAAATACATTTCCTAGAGACAGATACAGTTACAAGAAAACACAGTCCAGAGTGAGCTGAAGGTTTTCATGAAGTTTTATGGAGAGTGGAAGGGGATGCTGTGAATAGAGAAACAGAACTTGGCCTCTGTCCTGCCTTCTTCAGTTACAATCTTCCACCCAGCATCCATCAATCATGTGTCTATTTTAGAAAATTTTATTGGGAAATTTAAACATTAAGACACTGTCCATATCACCAGTTTGCATCTTAAAATACCTACTAGGTGTTTTCTCTGAGTTTGTCAAATCAACCAGATTTGATCAACTGAAATATTTCCACTGTAATTTATTTTTGTTCAGTATGTTTATCTTCCCTATTTCTGTAGTTTAATATCATTGATTACTTTGTAAATAATTTACATAGCAGATAATACTGATATTTTAGGAAAGTATTTGATCATTTCTAATATTTATAGGTTATAGGACAGTTGCAACAGGGAACAGGGTTTTATTAATGAGGCAGGGAATTTAAAATACCAACAGCAGTTCTGTTATTAAAACCTGAAGTTCCTGTTTCCCCAAGTGTGATTTGATTCCATATCATTTTCAGCCTCTGAGCCGTGATAGTCTGCTCTGACCCACGAGGAACAAAAGACGGGTGGGGACGTAATGCGACAGAACAGAAATGGCGAGGATTTAGCAATGATGCCCCTGGGTAAGAGATAGGGCAAGGAAGTTAACCGGTGTCTGCAATTAATTTCAAAGTTTTTGTACGTGTTAGAGTAGAATTTTACATCTCTGACTCTGAGTCAACAACAGCATGACATCCATCAATAATTCATCATTTCTAAAACGCTTAGAACAGAAGTAACAGAATGCCAGCTTGGAAATGAAGAAATATAGGTCTTGCCTCTTCTATTTACTTAATGTGAAATTTCAATTTTCTATGCTTCAGTTTTCTAAAATTTAAAGAAGACTTGCTTACTGTTTTCATTTTATGAAACTGATAATTATATTATGAATTAATTTTAGGGTAATTGGTTAAAATTTTTTATAGATAATCTGAATTTCATCTTTAAATCCATTATGTTTTACAATATAAAAATTGGAGGGCACTCAAGTCTATATTTTTCTATTTTCTATTTGGATTTCACAACTTTCCTTCTAGCCAAACTGTAAAAGTTCACAACAAAAATTACAAACATTTAACATGAAATGGTCAAAGGAGCTGTTTTAATTTTTAAAAATAGCCATATTACATTGGTTTGCAGAAAGCATATTCCTTCAATGTCAGATAGCAGTTTTACTCATTAGCAAAACAATTATTAATTTAACACTATCCTACCAAATGCTATTGTAAATAAAGAAACAAAAGGCAAATAGGATGGAAAACATGACTCTTCTTTCAAAATAGTACTACTGCACACTTTGGGAAGAATTTCTTAACATTTGCAATGATAAAGTTATTTTGTGTTTAATAAATGAAACTGGATGATATTCATTTTTGCTTCACAGATATAAGATGCTTTTTTGGGTCATCTTTCTTCTCAAGATTAGATATAATCTTGGAACACAAAGTGGTTTAGAGTTTTTATACCATATCATATACAGACATTATAATATTACAGTAATGCCTAAAAAATGTTTGAAGATTATTTCAAAATGCAAGTATAAGTACATTTTCTTGACATGTAATAGAATCCACATGCTCTCCACTTAAATTTTAATAAATTTTTTATAAACTGATATCTCTCTTTTACTATGAATGGATTTACTTTGTTAATATCTATACACATAAAAGTGGTTCTAACAATAACTAACAATAACTACAACAAATAAAAATTCATTTCTACTTTTTTGTTTTGTTTTGTAACAAGGTCTCACTGTGGGATCTAGGCTGGTCTTGAACTCACTGTTTACAGGCTGGCCTTAAATTTGTGGCAATCCACTTACCTCAGCCTCCCAAGTGCTGGAACTACAGGCATACGCCACCATGCCCATCTCTAAAAATTAATTGCTGTTTGACATAAAGTAACCCTGAGGGAAGTAGTATAGGTTGTATAGAAACTTCTCAAAGCCTTTTAGGAGATCTCTCTTCTCTACAGTGTGACCCACATCCTCATGTTGTGTTAGGACTGCTAGGATTCTACCTATCTTCATTCTATATAACAAAATGAAGGAAAAATGCAGCCATTCTTTCAGACTTTCTGAGGTTCCCCAAATGGCATTTCCTGTTTAGTATAACCGTCAAAGAGACATACCTCACCTCAAGTAAAACAGAGAATTGTAGTCTTAGTACCTTACTTTTCTCATTGTTGAGACAAAAATACCCAACATCCACAAGTTAGAGAAGGAAAAGCTCATTTCAGCTCACAGTTTGTAGAGGTTTTAATCCATAATGGGCTGGTTCCAAGGCGAGGGAGCAACGGAAGAGGAGTCTTGCAAAGGAAAAACAGTGCATGGTGTCTGAGTTAAATCCACCAGGCAACAATTAGCAGGAGGAAGGAGCTTGCCTTCCTCTGTCATCCTATCTGGGCTACAAACCTTTTGGGTACTACATTCACACCCAGGGTAGGGCTTCTATCTTCATATAAATTCATTCAGCCTCATCGCTACTTCCTATCAATAGACTAGTTTAATGCCACACACTCTTAATCCCAGTGTCACACTGTGAGCACCTGAGGAAAAGACTAGATACAAGCTATAACATTTAGGTCTCAATATGGCAAAAATAAAAATTAAAAACTATGTTACTAAGAAGAAAGAGAGAATCTAGATATTAAGAAGCCTTTAGAAAGAACTGGTATAGTGTTATTAGGTATATTGTCAAATAAGACTTTTAATTAATTAATTAATTTTGAGACAGGATCTTATTATATACTTCATGCTGGCCTGGAACTCATTATATGGCCCAGGCCAGCTTCAAACTCATGGTGATTCTTCTGCCTCAGCCTCCTGAGGGCCGAGATTACAGGTATGTGTGACCACACACTTGGAGACCATGTTTTATAAAACAAACCTGGAAAGAAATAGGTCCTGCAGGGATAACAAACAGCCCATCATTACAAATTGTATTTGTATCAACATTCATTGATATATTAACCTAAATATTTATTTCATGAAATGAATTTAATTTTTTCAAACAAAAATAATGTGCCTGTAGGAAAGCTCATTTACATGATAATTATAATTTAAAAAATAAAAATTTCGGTAAAAATTGTGGATTACCACAAGTAACTCATAAAATTTGACAGGTTTAAGTACAAAGTTAGTACATAAAATGATATAGGAAAAATGGTAAAGATTAACCCAATTTTTTTTTTTTTTTTTTTTTTTTTTGAGACAGGGTCTCGCTTTTGTAGTTCAGGCTGGCCCTGAGCTCAGCCTCAAACTCATCACAGCAATCCTCCTGCCTCTGCCTCCTGAGTGCTGGGATTACAGGCATGAGCCACCATGCCCAGCACTGTGGTATGTGGTACTGGTTGCTGCTGGGTGTGAGTCTCTACGCCCAGTATTGGTATGTGGTTACCGGGGATCGAACCCGGGTCCTTGCGCTTGCAAGACAGGCACCGGAACCACTGAGCTAAATCCCCGGCCCAACCCAAATATTTTTTTAAGAAAAATCAATCACAGTGTAATACATTATGGGTATTGTGGTTTCCTGGTGCAATATGAAATTAAATCTATGAATGTTTGTTCATTTTCTGACTTCAGATTCAAGTCCCCTAATATTTTGGAGAGTTTACATATTAGAAAATAAGCAACTACGCTGTCTCATTTAGCAGTTACAAAATTCTGGTAGAGGCTATCACACCATATAACAAGTGTGGGAATGATACCTGAGAAAAGTCAATTACATTGGCTGAGGTCATGCATTAAAGGAGTTATTAAAATAAGGCTGCAATGTATGTTTTTGTTCCTCAGTGGAACCACCACTCCAGGAACTGATGCAAAAGTCAAGCATCCAAGGAAGTATACATAGAAATCTAATGGTTTTAACCTACAAGATACAATATGGTGAGTGTCCTAAATCTGAAAACATTTGATATACTACAGGCTGCCTTCATAATGTAATACACATTCCATTTTTGAAGCATGAGTGAGTATAACTGAAAATACTGATGAATTAGAGTAATGGAAGGTACGTTAGAGCAGAAACTTGAAACCATAAAGATAAAGATTCACTATTTAGAATTTCTCATTCAGACATCCTGGTAGTTATTATAAGCTTATGGAATATGGGTTAGCAAACTTTATTACTAAAAATTTTAATGTGAATATTTTTGAATTGGCAGGCTTGTACAATCTTGGCTGCATATCCTTTGTTTTGTCTTTTTAAAAATGTTTTGTTCATTTATAATTCTTTGAAAATATAAAATACAGGCGAGGAATTTAGCTTTGTTGTTCCAGCAAAACAAAAGGTCCTGAGTTTGATTCTACTCCAGTACCAAAATAAATAAATCAATGAATTTAAAAAGAAGAAAAATGTAAAATAGATTCACGTATGTTAAATATGATCCTTTGACTATAGATTTCCAAGTCATGAATAAAGAAGTAATTAATCTTGCTTCCAAACAATTGTGCAAAACAAAAAGTTTGGGCCTTAATGAAAAATCTAGGAAGAAGACCAATCCTAACCTAACCCTACAGGGAGGAGGCCAGACTGTGAGCCTTGAGCTGGGCACTGTAGGCACCCATACACAGACAGCTCCCTTGCTCCAGCTAACACTGATCCCTAAACACCTGCTCTGCCACAGACTCAGCAGCCTTTTGAATGGTCCACTCCTTCTGAGGTTTACACCTGTACTAAGGTACTAGGAAGTCCCCTACCTTTGTTCTACAAACATACAAAGTCAAACTTGGAAAATGAAGCCACTCACTCATGATGACATGGATTTTAGACTCATGGAGGGCATTGCAGAGAAATAGAGAAATAATTGTACAGCTCCCATTGCCTTTCATACCCTGGGCCTGTCTTCTGAGCATAATATACAATCTTCCTAGTTAACATGAATACTGGTGAAAAGCTTATTTGATTTTCTAAAGCCTTTAAAGATGACATTCTCTTGAACTTTCTCAATTTATTACACACATTTCCATAACTTTCCTCAATGATTGATCCTCCACAGAAAGCAGTGACTGCAGAGCAACCTGATTTACATACTGAATGCTTTAAACTGTCTGAATGAAGATACCGTAGTCAAAACAATCTATTTTCTTTTATCATTCACTTAGTGGAGTTCCTGTTTTGTTAAACTTTGAAACTGAAAATAATTCTATGTACTTTCAAATTAATTGTTGACCAAACCAGATGCTCTTTGAAACCTCAAAATTTTGGACTCAATGTAAGAACAACTTTCTGTGGCTTCAAAGCACTTAGAAGTCTTTTCCCAAGAACACTACAAGAAGCAAGCAGACCATAAGCTTGCATCATTTCCGAAAAGTAATTGTTTGATTGTAATGCAAGGTTATTTTAATCACTTCTACATTTACATTTACCATAGTTGACATCGGCACAGCTACAACAAAGAGAAAATTACATACCCATTTAACCAAAAGCTATTATGGACATTATTTTCATTATTTTTGAACTTACAACCATTGTGTTACATGATAATTAGTAGTGATTATAAAACTGCAATTATAAAACAATTATACATTTTTATAATCACTTTATCATCTCAAGGGTATAGTCAGCTTTCTGGCTCTTACACTTGAAGTCAACCACATTTAGCAAGACTTAAGCAATGATGAAATCAGAAATAAAATGCCATCAAGTGTAATCACTATTTTGATTCTAATTTATCTTTAATTCAAATGAGGAAACTCAGAAAGCCAATTAACTAATCCCAGAGGTAAATGCCAAGATCTTCACAGTGAATGGTTCAGGGCCTTTTCCCCTCTTAAGTCTAACTGCTTAGTTTCAGGAAATAGGAAGCAGGCATCCAACGCATAAATCTGACCTCTTTTAACAGACAAAGCAGCAGGAAGCTTATTGATATTCTCTTTTTATTTTCTTCAAGCGGTAGGCTTGACAGCCAGTTTTCCTGAGAATTGATTGCTTAGACAAAAGATGAACTTGAAACACATTCAGCTCTTGATGGGAGAGAGAAAAGTGACAAAATATAAAAGGCTATACTTTTGTGCCGATGTTGAATGAAGCCTGTAAAAATGAGTTTCAATCTGATTATTAAATTGTATATGTTGATCTTGTGTCTGCATTAAGCACTCATTTTCTTTGTATTGTTTTTGCCAAGGTCACCTTTGGAGAAGTGGCCTTTCAGAAAAATGTCCAAAGAGTAAAGGAAATATAGTAAGTCCCCAGCGTATAAAATAATTCCATTCTGGTGGCACATTAGTAAGTTGGATTCATTTTTAAACTTGAAAAAATGAGTCTTATACACCTCTGACACAGATATACAATGTGAAGCATAAATAATCCAACTGCAAGGTCCATCTGTGAAAGTCCACAGCCTGGATGTTCTTAGTTGGGTATTTGCTATATGTGTGACATGTTTAGCCTGATCCTTGGTGGTAATGCTGGACCTCTACACTACATATGCAAGTCTCAGCTTGGTTATTTAAACCAATGCCCTCACAGAGCACACAGATATAAATACTCCCATTTCCCCATATTTTCATAGATTTCCTTAAACTAGTAAGGGGAACAAACACATTCCGGCAAACTTCTTAGTTACAAAGGATGTTATGAGATGTCAAAATAAAACGGATGTCCGATTTTTTTGTGATAATCCAGATTTTCCCTAATTGATCTTTTTGCTTCTCTTTCATCTTTCCTCTAATATAACCAGATTATAGAGCTCATCCATATCTTTTTTAAATTTTCTTTCCTTGGCATGAAAATCCTTCTTCAGTGTGATCTTGGTCCCCAAGAGACAGCTTGAAGTCCGCTCTCTGAGTACCAGTACAGTCTTTAAGAAATCTGTCAGTACAACTGAGAAATTTATCTGCTCCATTATCTTCACTTACAGCATGATCTTAATGAGCATATTAATGCTTTAAAATTCAAAAGTTGGAGTCTGCTTAAGGTATCTTCTATGCTAAAAAGATCTAGCTCTCCCCATTCTGGTAACCATAAGTCCCAACGTGGGGCACCTAATGTGGGAGTCAGGGGAAGAAGACGCAGCCAGAGCCCTGTAGTTGATCCTCAGAGTGGGGCGATGCAGGGAAGACATCTGTAAATCCAGTTATAAGTCCGAATAAGTCGTTCATAGTTCCCAACAACTTTTTTTTATCTTTATTGGTACATTAAATATACTCATCATGATTGCACTCCATAATGGGGATTTGTACCAGTATAAGACACAACTTAATTCTCATTTTTTCCCATAGCCCCACCCACCCTACCACCCCCCCATATACATAAAATTTGCTTCCTTACTTTTTTGTTACAATCTCAACATTGTCCCCTTTCACCTTATCTTACATTGAGCATTTTCTATTGCACAATATATAACATACAATGCTAGGACTCATTTACATCTTAATTTTCTCATACCAGAGAAAAGATGCGATATGTACCTATCTGTGACCTATTTATTTCACTTATGAGGATATCCTCAAGGTATGTCCAACACTGCAAGTACATCCACTCAAATTAGGTTGTTCTCAGTCATCACTATTAGTTAACAATGATTTATATTTATAGGAGGTATTACCAAAATGTAATTAGACAAAAGAGAGAAACTAAAGGTATATCAGAAAGGAGAGAAAGGAACACTATTTACCAACGATATGATTGGATTCCTAGAAACACAAGAAAATAGATTGAAAAAAACAAATGATAGATGACATTAATAAAGAAGCTGAGTATTTATATCCAAAGTAAAATTAGTAGGTTCTTGTATATAAAACAGCTACTCCCATCATTGTTTTTTATATATGAAGATCTGTCATTATATTGAAAGAAAAGATCCTTTTTAGTAATAAAATAAATAAAATATTTAAGGTTAAACTTGATAATAAACATGGAAGTCCGATAAGAAGAAAGCTTTTAAACACTTATGATAAGCACAAACATGAATGAGATAAATGAAAAGGCAGCTTATGTTATTGGATAAAAATCATCAACATCATTTATTTTAATCCTTAGTAAATTTATTTACAAACAACAATGTCAATGAAATAACAATTTCAAGTATTCAAAGTGATCCTGAAACTATAGGAAGGGAAAATTAGTTGTGACTATATATTGTATCTATACTTCATTATCTTTAGCTTATTTATGCCTATAATTTAGAAATACTCAAATACTTGTAAAGTCATACATATAAGCATACTTTTCAATAGGGAATTGATTAAATAAATGGAATATATCCATATAATGGAATTCTAGGTAGCTATTCAAAGGAAATCTCTAGAAAAGAAAATATTAATGAAAAAAGAACTTTACCACATAGGTTAAATCATGTTACACTGCAGTAAGAAATGAAAAAGTATAGCAGTCAGTCATGCTTAAATAAATAAGAAGACAACTTAAACAAAAGGGAATGTTCAAAAGCAGACCTGAAAGGAAAAAACGTAAGCACACAACAGAGGTAGTCTTTCCATTGACTAGGAAAATGGGATTTCAATAAATGGTGTTAACTGGGTAGCGTAGCCTTCCTAGGGGAAAACAAATAAATTCATTCTTAACTCCTTCTACCAAGAAATTAACCTATGTAAATCAGAATTTTAAATATAAAAGTCAAACCACAAAGTTAATACAATACTGAATCTCTTTTATCTTCAAATAAAAATGACTTTTCTAAATGTGACTAAAAATTAAAAATCCAAAAATGAAAGTGAATACATTTTATTTCATTTTGCAAAAGATATTATGCCTAGGACAGGACCTCAAAATCAAAATACTTGGAATAAATTGAAGAAAAGAACAAAAATGGCTACCCATATCACTTTTAAAAAGTTAATCTCTCTAATGTGTAAATGGTCCTGCAAAGAATGATAACCCAGTAAAAAAATAAATGGAGAAGATAGTTCATAGGAAATGAAATACAACTAGCTCTTAACTCTAATGACAGCAAAGTAAACCCAAATTAAAATTCATTAAGGTACTAAATTAGTCAGTCTTTTGTTGCTAGACATAAGACCCAGTGCCCACAGCTTGAAGAAAAGTGGCTTAATTTAGCTTACATTTTATGGGGAGTCAGCCCATGGTTGATGAGCCCCAAAGCAGAAACAGCATGGTGGAAAGGATGGTGGGGCAGAGTCCATCAGTGCACGCAGGTCCAGAAGCAGAGCAAAAGGACAGGTCTGGTTGGGATTGTATGTAGAACCCTAGGTCATGCCCCCGTAAACTACTCAGACACACTGAAGAGCACACTTTACCATTTGGCTAGGCATCTCTAATATGGTGAAGCTGGCATGTTAGGATTGATGGTCACAGATATTTTTCTCATTTACTAGTTTGGCAGAAGCCCATAATTTGGTGAGATTTCATCAATGAGAAATTTCATAAATTCTTACATAAATGTAAGAAAGGATGTAGCGTGTTCACACATCAGGATTATACATTAGTGCCAGTTCCATTACTTTAATATCAGAATTTTATACACACACACACACACATACACACACACACACACACACACACATATATATATATATATATATATACACACACACACATATATATATACATATACACACACACATATATATATATACACATATACATATATATATATATTTATTTATTTATTTATTTATTTATTTTTTTTTTGAGACAGGGTCTTGCTCTGTAGTTCAGGCTGGCCCTGAGCTCAGTCTCAAACTCACATCACAACAATCCTCCTGCCTCTGCCTCCACCACTCCTGGCACTGTGGTACATGGTACTGGTTGCTGCTGGGCATGAGTCTCCAAGCCCAGTATTGTATGTGGTTACCGGGATTGAACCTAAGACCTTGCACTTGCAAGGTTCCAGAACCACTGAGCTAAATCCCCAGCCCCCAGATTAATATGTTTTAATGCTTCTTACCTCTTCTGGGAAGTTATGTGCTTTCAGGGCCTTCAGTCAATAGGAGACTGATTAATTATGTTTGTTTATGAAATAGCATGCTAGATGATGTAAGAAGAATTCTGTGCATAAAGCAGAGGAAGACTCCAAGATAAATTTTCATAAAAATCAACAGTCCAACAAAAAGAAGCAAAACACAGACTATCAGGCTGTTTCCAGAATTTCGCTATTATGAGTAATAGTGCTATAAATATGCATATGGATGTATAACTTCAGTAAAATGTCTTAAGCTCCTTGTGGAATATGCCTAGTTGAACAGACGCTTCATAGGGGGAAAATACAAATGGTCAATAGATATTAGAAAAAATGCTAAACATTCGGGTCATCAGAGAAATGCAAATAAAGCGCTGAAATTCTATCTTACTCAAGAAAGAATAATTAAATCAAACAACAAATGCTGACAAGGATGTGGTGAAAAAGGAACCCTCCTTCACTCTTGTTGGGAACATAAATTAGGACAATCATTATGGAAACTAATCTGGAGATTTTTTGAAGAATTTACATCAGAAATTTTATGTCAGTTTGTTCAAGTTTTAGAATCAAATAGTAAAACTATATGTAAGGTTATGATGAAATATTTAGTATTTGTTTCAATGTCTAGCACATTTTTATTGACAAGCTACTCTATACTATTCTATGTTGGATATATTCTGTACTTATTGGTTGTTAGGTGCACAGTGAGTAACATTGATTTGTTACTCAAACTTGATTCTTGTCTTCATGAAGTATCCAGCTAAAAGAAGTGTATTTATGAATGCTGATTTTATTTGTGTATACTTTTTCCTAACATGTCTATTGAATTTTATGGTATCTAATAATGATTGAGACAAATTAATGAGGCTAAGAAGAGCTATTTTGTAGCTTCAGCCATAATAACAAGAGTTTCTTCCAACAACTCTGTGAGACCTCTTCATAAAGCAGACTCTAGGAGTAGCTCACAAGTCCTCAGAGTTCCTTAAAATTAGTCACAAAACTTTCCCAATACAAAAAATTTTTAAAAACTAAGCTGTCAAAGTTTCCAACCCTAAACACAAAGTGTAGCTAGCTAGTGAAATATGATGTGTGGTTTATAAAGAATTAAGAGTGACAGATACAATAATACTCATCATATTCAGAAAGCAAAATCACCTGGTCTCTAAATTTGAAGGGAGTGAATTATAACAGGAAGACGAAGATAAATAAATGAAATGGTTGGAGAATGAAAACAATAAGTATTTAAGGAAAATGACAATATTTCTTCAATAAAATTTATATCAATGTTATTCATGATTGAGTCCTTTTTCACAAGAAGAGGATATTCCATTTTGCAAATGTTTGATGATTTCTTTTGAAAATTAAATTTTTGTTTTGTAGTCATGTACCATTCTGGCTGTCAAAGAGAATTCTTTCAAGTCAGATCATATATTTTTCCACAACATATTTATGGTGCCTTGCCTAAAAATATAGGTATTTTCAAAGGTCTGAAAGATCTGTGTTTGTGTTGGGTATGGTCAGCTACCAGTTTTACTGGATGATGAACCAGAAAGACAGTTGTTTTATTCTGAGATCCCTGAACACCACGACCATTGGATTTTTCTTCTGCATAGGCCATTTAGCCCTGAGGAGGGCGCTGCAGTCTCATAGACAGCAGAGTTTAAGTTGGTTGGGTGCCAGATTATATGACCCAAGCAGGGGAAAGGTATTCTGAAAACTTATACCTAGTCCCCCTATATACCTGGAAACTACCTCACCACAACTACTTTTCCCAGAACTTTTTCATATTTGTGACATGCAGACATATCCTATTGACCTTCCCACTTCAATAAAAGCTTGGATTTCACCTCCACACTCTCCTCTGTTAGTAACCATGCTTTCATTACATTTTTAACTTCAGAGTTATAGACTTTCTACTACAGAACTACAGACTCCATTTTAAAATCATCTATTATAATTTTGACTCTAAGGAATAACAAGAAACATTTATTTCCAATATAGTGCATTCATTTGAAAGAATGGTTTGCTTTTTCTCAATACTAATGAATTATATTCTTGGTAAGCTACCTCGGAGCTTCCTCAGAATTGGCAGTGACCTCTTCAATATTGGATTCCTTTATTTAACTGCTGTTTTAGAACTGCGTTTGCCAGTCCTCAAAGAGTAGTTCCCACTGTCATAGGTCACTGTCATGACTGCAGCAGAGAGAATGAGCTGCTCTTCTTTCAGGTCCCAGCCTTTAATTTTTCTGGGTAAGAGGATATGAACTCATAAAATTGGGTAAATGCTGGTTTATAATGTCTTCACCCATCTTCCAGATCCCTTCCCACTTGCAAGCTTTTGAGTTACTCTTTTAAGCCAAAGATAACTTGCTCTGACAGGAATGATGACATGTCATGCAGGAACAAGAGTTCTACTTTCTCCTTGTTATTTCTTAACCCTGAATTACTAGCCCAAGAAACCTATTATAGTTTTTTCTTCTCTTGTATTTTCTGAATAAAACTAAAATAAGCCATATTTCTGTGCTGGCTCTTTGATGAGACTCAGCTCATTAGGGAGACAGCAGCTGGTACAGTGCAATTTTTCTAAGACTGGAGGATTTGGATAGAGGTTACTTGAATTTAAATCCTGGGTCGATCAATGACTAATTGTGTGACACTGGGAAAGTTAACTTTGTTCCCCTTTATGCAATAACGAATTTTATGATGCTTTTTGCACAATAATTTTATGAATTCTAATGCATAAACTCATAATGCGTTTGTATCGGGGCCCAATTTCTTACATGAGAAAATGGTTAAAAAATATGCAATAAGAGTCCTTCAAGCCTCTATCTGTGTACATCAACTCAAAAAGTATTGGACATATAGGGATTACATTTGAAATAGGAGCTACCAACCATTGCTGGATAATATTTCACTGGCTTCCTTGACTATTAGTGGTTAAGGTGAGTAGTGGAAATGGGTAATTACAGAGAAGTTGGGTGACTACAAATCTTCCTTCCTTCTGGTCAACCGGTCTTCCCTAGTACAGCATCTGTGACAGACAAAGTCTAATTTCACCTTTATCATTATAAGGTATTAAGAAAATTATAGACAAAAGCTACTTGTTTTGGACTGAGCTTTTGCACTAAGCCCCAGCAGGCTAGATCAAGGGAGAAGCAGAAGTTTGTGCAAAGTGCCACACAATCAGATAAACTTTAAAATGGGCCAGTTTTCCAAAAACAGAATGACAGCAACCAATCAGAAGAGGTTTAGTTTATCTGAGATGCTTTACAAGTAAGGTTTTTTTTGTTTGTTTGTTTGTTTGTTTTGTTTTATCTTAACCTCAGAAGGAATAACTGAAATGACTGATTTTTTTTTTCTGTTTCTCTTTCCTTCTGTCCTTTCCTTCCTATAAAGTCAGCTCCCTTTGCTCAGCTCATGGGAACACATCCACTATTCCCCTATTCTCAAATTGAAAATGAATAGGAAGTATGTCTTTAAAAAGTTCTATGCTTATTTCTGTCTTGTGACAAAGCTAATAAGCATATACTATTGATTGACCAAATTTAAGTTGCCTGAAAATGGACATATGACCTAGTTGGACATGCAGACATGTGAAACTTTTCTGTTGGTAACCATAGTAAAACAAATGATTTCCTGTTATCAGAAGTCGACAGAAGACTTCTACCTTATTGATGGCAGTGAATGACCTCAGGAAGTGCGTAAAAGCTATTTCCAATACTTTAAGATAAAGAAGAGCAAAATTACAGATATTTGTACTGGGTCAAGAATTATTTAAAACTTGGACTATCTGATTTTATTTTACATGAATTAATAAGTCATTTTCATTGCTTTACCCACTTATTTAGGTTTTATACTAGTTGTGTTGATACAGTGATGGAGCACTACTGTCACTTAAAAGAAGAGACCTACACAAATATAATTCCTCAAGAGGAATATACATCAGTGCATACCAAAAGCTTCAGCTCTAGTAAAGTATGAAAAAAAAAAGAAACCAGAAAAGAACATAGCTCACATTAGCATTGACCCTGCTATTCCCTTGCTAGGTATATACACAAAAGATTGAAAAGATTCATATTACAGGGACATATGTGCTACCATATTAATAGCAGCTCAGTTTGTGATTGCTAAATCTTGGAAATAATCCAAATGCCCATCAACTGGAGACTGGATAAAAAAGGTGTGTGTGTGTGTGTGTGTGTGTGTGTGTGTGTGTGTGTGTGTGGTGTGTTTAAATGGAATGTTATTGAGCCACAAAAAAATGATAAATTTGAGTCATTTATACTCAAATGGATGTACCTTGAGGACATACTATAAAGTGAAATAAATAAGTCACAGATGGTTAAATACCTTATCTTTTCTCTAGTATGAGAAACTGAAGATATAAATGAGTTCTAAAATGTAAGATAGATATTGTGAAATAGAAAATATTTAAAGGGAAAAAGGGGGTAGGGGTAAGTAAAGAAGGGAAAGCAAACATGTGATGGTAAAAAAATGGAAACAAAGCTTATGTATATAGGGTGTAGGAGGGGTTGGGTGGGCAGGGGAATGAGAAAAATGAGAATTAAGTCATATCATGTACAAGTACAAAGTCTCAATGTTGATTGTGATCATAATGTGTGTATAAAATGTATCAATATAATCAATTTTTTTAAAAAAATGATAGAACTAGTGATACAGTATAAGAGAGCTGTGAACTATTTAGGCAGAAGAGGGGATGAATGCTTTATTTCTAAAACACATCATTTTTCATTTAGTTAGTTGCTAAATGTTTCTGTAGAGAGAGAACACCAGCTGAGTTGAAAATGACAGTCAGGCTTCTGGTGATGTGTGACAGATGATTTCCTTCTGTAGAGCATAATGGCTCTTTTGAATTAAATAAAAAAGATTTAAAAAAAAGAATTCTTAAGCAATATTAAAGTTTTAAAAATATCATTCAAGGATAGGAAAGGGGTCCTTTCTAAGCAACGGGGTATACGAGATATATGCTAGAGTTTCATTTTGCAAAGTTAGTATATGGAGTTCTTGAGTTGTTTTGATAGTGCTCTTTATTGGATAAAGCAGTTATGTTAGAGGTAATAAAAGTTTTTCTACAGTGGCTGACTATACTCTGAATGAGAGGCAGACATAGCACAAAGGTAAAGTGGCATAAGACACTGTGAAAGGGGAGAGGGGCACAGAAGTAGTGGCCAGGGCTTCAGCAGAGGCAGCCTGCAAGCAGCATCAGGACCAAACTTGGACCAGTTTGCATATGGACCTTCTTATAGAGATGCCAAGGAAAGTGACCTAGTGAGTGGTGTGTCAGCCCGCAGTGATTTCATTCAGATTTTTTTTAAGTGGGACTGTTTTTTAAGTGACTCATGCAAGATATTATGAAATTAAAGTGGTTTTTTTTTTTTTTTCCACTCATACATCTCTCTTTAGTATTGGTGTTAATAGGTTTGAGTTAAAATCCAAGAAAATTTCACAACAGGCCCTGACTCAAGGTAAGGACTATAAACATTAGCTATTAACTTTTTATTGTAGTACAAGATTTTACACTGTGTACCTCAAGTACCATGGTCTTTCAGGTCTGTGAAAGGCATACACGGGCCCGGATACAGCTAGGATTTCAGAATTTTGGCCTCGAGTGCTGGGAGTGCTCAGCACTGTAAAGCCAAGGATTTCCAGAGGAGGTAGTGAAGGAGGGAAGTCATGGAAGACCTTACATCACAGGCTGGAAATGTAAAATCAACCTGTATCATCCCAGGATCTTTTGAGCATTTCTTCAGGAAGTGGCCTCTGTCAGAGAAAGCCTGGGATGGAAATAAAGTGGTGGACGACACTGAACTGCATGGAGGACAGAAGAAAATAGATTTAAGGAACAGAAACAGACTAATCCTTTCACAACTATGTCCTGATGTCTAGGGGAACTTGGGGGAAAGTTTCTTTCACTGGTGGCTGAAAGAGATTTATAAAAATCAGCAAACATTTGGGATCAAGATAGATGAGCTAGCCTCCTTCTAAAGGCCCTGCCCAAGGTGATGACTTCCTTTAGGAAAGTCTTTCCATGCAAATAGGAAAGCCTGGGACTGTGAACTTCATTCCATTCTCCTCAAGGAAGGAATCTTGAGACAACGATTCTCTGAAAATTGTTGAGTTAAGGAGTAAAGAGTCCTATCATGCTTTTTTTTGTTTCAAATCTTTATTGGTACATTACATATACGCATCATGATTGCACTGCATAATGGGGATCTGTACCAGTATAAGACACACCTTAATTCTCATTTTTTCCCGTAGCCCTACCCACCCTACTGCCCCCAATATACATAAAATTTGTTTCCTTTCTTTTTTGTTATGATCTCATTATTTCCCCCCCTTCACCCTATTTCACTTTGAGCATTTTCTATTTCACAATGTATAACATACAATTCTAGTACTCATTTACATCTTTATTTTCTCATACCAGAGAAAAGATGCGATATGTACTTAACTGTGACCTATTTATTTCACTTATGAGGATATTCTCAAAGGTATGTCCATTTAAGTATGAATAATTCAAACATCATTTTTAATGGCAGAGTAATACACCATTCTGTAGAAGAACCACAGCTTTTCTATCCAGTCCCCAGTTGATGGACATTTGGGTTGTTTCCAAGATGTAGCAATCACAAGTTGGGCTGCTATAAACATGGGTGCACATACGTCACTGTGATATGAGTCTTTCAATTCTTGTGTGTATAAACCTAGCAGAGCAATAGCCAGGTCTAATGAGACCTCCAATCATAGCTTTTTCAGGAATCTCCAAACTGATCTCCATAGGGGTTGTACCAGTCTAAAGTCCCACCAACAGTGGAAAAGGGTTCCTTCTTCTCCACAGCCTCGCCAACATTTGTTGTTGGCTGAATCAGAAATGGGAGCCATACTATGTGGAGTGAGATGAAATCTCAGTGTTGTTTTCATCCGCATCTCTCAAATGACTAATAATTTTAGCATTTCTTCATATGCTTCTTAGCTGCTCTTACTTCTTCCTCTGAAAAATATCTATTCATTTCAGATGCCCATTTTTGAATTGGGTCATTAAATTTGGGTGAGCTGATTTTTTTGAGCTCTTTATATATTTGAGATAGTAGCCTTTTGTCTGAGAAACACCTGGTAGATTTTTTCCCACATTGTTGGTTGCCTTTTTGCTCTGTTGGTGGTTTCCTTTGCTGTGGAGAAGCTTTTTAAAAGAATGAGGTCCCATTTGTTGATTTCTTCAGCCAATTCTTGTGCTATAGAAGTTTTGTTCATTAAGTCTTTCCTTAAGCCAATGTCTTTGAGAGTTTTACCTAAACTGTTTTGCAACAGGTTTAGAGTTTCTGTTTTAATATTTAGGTCTCTTATCCACATTGATTTTAGCTTGGTACGGTGAAAAAGTTAGATCTAGTTTTAGTCTTTGGCAAGTTACAGCCCAGTTTTTCTAGCACCATTTGTTAAAGAGACTATCTTTCATTCACTGAGGATTTTTGGCTCTTTTGTCACAGATGAGGTGGCTCAGTGTATCTAGAGTAGTTTCTGGATCTTCTAGTCTACTCCATTGATCCTCAGGTCTGTTACTTTGCCAGTACCATGCAGTTTTTATCACAGTGGCTTTGCAGTACAGTTTCAGGTTTGGAGTTGTGATACCCCCCACCATGTCCCTGTTGATTTGAATAGCTTCGGCTATTCTAGGTCTTTTGTGGTTCCAGATGAAAGTTTGAATTTTTTTTTCTAGATCTGTGAAATATGCTGTTGGGAGTTCAATCAGGATTGTGTTGAATGTGTAGAATCATTTTGGGAGTCTAGCCATTTTGACAATATTGGTTCTTCCTACCCAGGAGCAAGGTATGCTTTTCCACTTTTTGGTACCATCTTCTATCTCCTTTTTCAGAGTGCTATAATTTTCAGAGTAGAGGTCTTCCACCTCCTTTGTTAGAATGATTCCTAGGTATTTTACTTTTTGGGTGCTACTGTGAAAGGGACAGACTCTCCAATTTCTATCTCAGTGGGTCTACTGTCTCTGTATACGAAGGCTATTGATTTTTGAACATTGACCTTGTAACCAGCTACGCAGCTAAAATTGACGATTAGGTCCAGCAGTTTTTTAATTGAGTTTTTAGGATCCTCCAGATAGAGTATCATGTCATCAGCAAATAATGACAATTTAACTTCTTCTTTTCCAATCTTTGTTTCTTTTATTCCTTTCTCTTGCCTAATTGCTATGGCTAATATTTCCAGAACTATATTGAACAGAAGTGGTGAGAGAGGACACCCTTGTCTTGCTCCTGATCATAGTGTGAAAGGTTTCAATTTTTGACCATTTAGTATGATTCTGGCTGAATGCTTCTCGTAGATAGATTTTATTGGTTTGAGATACAGACCATCTATTCCAATCTTCTGTAGGGTTTTGAACATAAATGGGTGTTGCATTCTGTCAAATGCTTTTTCTGCATCAATAGAGATGACGACATGGTTTTTGTCCTTGAGCCCGTAATATAGTATATAACATTTATTGATTTGCATATGTTGAAACATCCTTGCATCCCTGGGATGAATCCAACTTGGTCAGGATGTATAATCTTTTTGATAATTCTCTGTATTCTGTTTTTCAAAATATTACTGAGGATTTTTGCATCGATGTTCATTAAAGATATTGGCCTATAGTTCTCTTTTTTGTTTGTGTCTTTCTCTGCTTTTGGAATCAGGGTAATGGTTGCCTCCCAGAATGAGTTTGGGAGTACTGCTTTCCTTTCAATTTCATTGAAGAGTTTCAGAAGTAGAGGCACTAACTCTTCTTTCAAAGTTTTATAGAATTCAGCAGTAAAACTGTGAGGTCCAGGGCTTTTCTTTGTTGGCAAGTTTTTAATTACACTTTCAATTTCACAGATTGTTATTGGGGCATTTAGCATTTCTATATCATTTTATTCAGTTTTGGGAGTTTATATCTGTCTAGAAATCTATCCTTTTCTTCTTCATTTTCCATTTTATTAAAGTATCAATTTTCAAAGTAGGTATTTATTATCCACCAGACTTCCTCTGAGTTGGTAGTAATTTCTCCGTTCTCATTCCTAATAGCATAGATATTAGCCTTTTCCTTCCTTTGTTTAATGAGGTTGGCTAAGCGTCTATCAATTTTGTTTATCCTTTCAAAGAACTAACTTTTTGATTCATTGATTTTTTGAACCATTCTCTTGGTTTCTATTGCATTAATTTTTGCCCTGATCCTTATAATTTCTTGCCTATTGTGAGCTTTCAGTTTGTTTTGCTCCTCTCTTTCTAGTCACTTGAGGTTCAGCATTAAATTGTTTATTTGAGCTTGCTCCATTTCCTGGATGTAGGCTTTCACTGCTATGAATTTTCCTCATGGAACTGTTTTCATTGTGTCCCATAAATTTCTATATGCTGTGCTGGTATTATCATTTAGTTGCAAGAACTGCTCAATTTCTTCTCTAATTTCTTCTGTGACCCATTGGTTTCTCAGAAGAGTGTTGTTCAGTTTTCTTGTGTTTGTGAAAATCCTGTGCTTTCCTTTGTTATTCAGCTCTAATTTCAGGCCACTATGGTCTGACAGTATACAAGGGACAACTTCAATCCCTTTATATTTGCTTAAACCTGTTCTATCATCAATCTGATGGTCTATTTCGGAGAATGATCCATGAGCAGCTGAGAAGAATGTAAATTCTGACTTTGTGGGGTGAAATACTCTGTAGGCATCTATTAAGTCCATTTGCTGAAGAGTCTGGTTGATCTCAAGGATTTCCTTAGTGACTTTTTGTCCAGTTGATCTGTCTCTTTGTGACAGTGGTGTATCGAGGTCCTCTACTGTTGTTGTATTGGAGTTTATCTCTTTTTTCAAGTCCGTTAATGTTTGTTTAGAATTTGGAGCATAGATATTTAAGATTGTTATTTCTTTTTCTTGGATTTTTCCCTCAACTAAATGATAGTGTCCATCTCTCTTTATCAGTTTTGTCCTGAAGTCTATTCTGCCACTAAATAAAATTGCCACTCCTGCTTTCTTGCTGTTTCCTGTCGCATGGAGTATTGTTTTCCATCCCTTTACTTTTAGTCCATGGGTTTCTTTATGAATTAGGTGTGTTTCTTGTATGCAGCAGATTGTAGGATCTTGCTTTTTGATCCACTCTGCCAGTCTGTATCTCTTAATTGGCGCGATGAGTCCATTGACATTAATCATTATGACTGATATAGGTAAATTTAGTGCTGCCATATTTTCCTGTTCTTAGCTGTGTTAGTGTACTTTTGGCCTTTTCCCATCAGTTTCTTGTTTGGTCCCATGGGCTGACTCGGTTAGGTCTCATGGATTTGTAACTTTCCTTATTTTTCTTCAAGATAGTCTTTAAAATGTTTTGTAACACAGGTTTCATATTTGTGAAATTTTTCAGGTGTTATTTGTCATGGAAGTATCTTGTTTCCCCATCAATTTTGAAGGATAGTTTTGCAGGATACATCAGTCTGGGTTGGAAGTTGTTTTCCTTTAGGGCTTGGAAGACTTTACTTCAGGCTCTTTTTTCCTTGAGTGTTTGAGTTGAGAAGTCCACTGTGATCCTGACGGGCTTCCCTTGGAATGTACCTGTTTTCTTTTCTCTGGATGCTTTCAGTATTTCATTCTTTTTTTGGATATCTGGGACTTTTATGATTATATGCCTAGGTGTAGAGTTTGACATGGGCGTGTGGCATTCTGTATGCTTCATATATTTGTATGTCCAATTCTTTACCTTTTTCTGTGAAGTTTTCTGCCATTATCTGTGTGAATAGCTTTTTGATGTCTTCAGCATCGTCTCCTGCTTCCTCAGTGACTCCAGTCAATCTTATGTTATTCTTCTTTGAATCATCTAGGAGCTGTTGGATTGACTTTTCATTATCGTTTGCTTTTTTCCATAGATTATGCCTTTCCAGTTCATTGGTTGAGATCCTGTCTTCTAGGTCTGAAGTTTGGTCTTCTGCCAAATTCATTCTATTGCACAAACTTTCATTTTCTTTCTCAATTTCCTGGACTTCTGCTTGTAGGTGTTTAAAAGGTTCCATTGCTTTCGCTATCTTGGATTCTATCAACTGCATGATTTCCTCTTTAGCTTTATTAATCATCATGTTGACAGTGTCTAATATCTCTGCTTTCATCTCAGAGATCATTTCTGATTTCCATTTTACTAGATCTGCTTTGGTTATCATTTCCAAGGGCCCTGGAGACTGGGCTTCCAACTTCTCTATTTTCCTTCCCCCTGTGTTACCTTGAGGTTAAGATCTTTGTATCTGAGACTTTGAGTGTTTTCTCATCTCTGAGTTTTTGTCCTTGCTGTTGTTTTTGGCTTTGTACCTGCCCTGTTTTCTGACGATGTTTGTTGCAAGTCTCTTTCTTCCTAATATTTAGGAACCTTAAAAAAGCAGTGTTTCCTGGGTTGTTCTTTACAGTCTGCATTGGTACCTAAAGAAAACCCCCTAGTTCTGGCACACCATATAAGGCACTCAATCAATACAGTCAGATGACCTTTTCCCTTCTGCTTTAGAGGCAGGAAGGCTCTGCCTCCTGCACTGCTGCAATGGAACTTCCTGAGGTTCCAATGAGCCTGCCTGCTCACCAATACAGAGTCTCTGGGCTCACTTATGCAGTTGGTCTGGAGGCCAGTAGGCTGTAGGCCCTGTGCAGCTGCCGTGGTAGGGGCTGATGTTCCAACAGGCCCACCTACACACCAATGCAATGTCACTGGATGTGCTTCTGCAGTTGAGGGGGTGAAAGTCAGACCCTGGCCTGCTCAACTCAGTTCCTGGGCACTCTTCTTGTGTGGGCCTGGAGACCAGCAAGCTCCACCCCCAGAGTGGATTCAATGGCGCAGACGCCTTTTCTTGAGTCCTATCATTCTTAAAGGAACATCCTACCAAGGGGAAAAGATAACAGTTGCTGGGAACTGTCCCTCCAGAAGTGAAAAGACAGTGAAGCTAAGGAAATTAATTAACTTCCTAGACAGTTGGTCACCCAGTTGCCTACTCCCATTACCTGAAGTGTATACAGGACACTCAGGTTTTCTTCTCTATTTTAATTTCCAGAGAGCACAACTATTCATTTCCTTTCAAAGAAAACTGAATTGAAAAAACTCGGATTGGCTTATTATCTAGCCATTGTATATGCCTTTGGCCTAATGCTTTGAGGTAATCAGCCCTGGAGAATACAGAACCAGGATCTATAGCAAAATAGACTGGTTATGAGATTGTTATCAATGATAATAGGAAAACTGATGAGAACCTAGCATTTGAAAGTCGAGTGAGAAACATCTCCCTCAGCTTACCAAGTGTGGCCAGATATACTATTACTGCATGAAAAAAGTATACTCCATCAAAGGCCTCTGACATCTACATACAAAGACCATCAGACTGCTGTTGCATACAGAGTGGGAAGGACACATTCGGAATAATTTTGGAAGATAGTCTCAAACCATGTTTAAACTCTACCATGCTCATCTTCTTGAAAATCCAAAATTCCAAAATGCCTTATTTCTACACATTTCCCACCATTCCATAGTCAGTGAATGATGAATGTTTGAAGTCTTTAATTGTAGAAAAGACGATTCTAAAAATTCTGTTACTTAACAGGCTCCCAGATCCTTCCATCTTTGAACAATGACAGTAGGAAAAAAAAAGGTCAAGATGGAAATGTGGGCTTTCTGCATGGGGATGTGAGCTACAGTGTCTAGTATGACATTAAGAGTCAACATTTATAATCTTGCTGCAATATGAAGCTTGCACAGAGCTGTGGAGATGCTATTATAATATATTTCTCACATGTTAGGACTTGGAGATTGCATCAAAATGTTGCATGAAATCATTGTAATCTCAACAGCAAAACAAAACCCCACAGCTTAGAACTGACTTCTAACAAAATACAACAAGAAATCAGTTTAAACTTGTCAGGTCCTCACTCTGTGCATACACATTCTAACATTTTACATGTGTGGTGTTAATGCAGCTAATCTCCACAGCTTCCCCAAATACAAATACCCAGTTTATAAAGGAGGAAACTAAGGCCTAGAGATGTATGAATTGTCTAAATGCATATAGGAAGGTGGTGGCATAGCTAAGACTTAACTCCACACATCTGCAGTTAGAATTCATGCTATTTTCCACTATACTATCCTGCCAGGATAGTCTATCTAATATAATGGACACAAAAACCCAAATCCCAGAAGCAAAAAGTGACTGAAATCTCATAGCTACCAGTTATATAGAAGCCAAAATGACTTTAAAAATGATTACTTCTTGTAGTGTTATCACTAACATGGAAATGCAACCTAAAATGATCATCATGGTAAGCTAATGGAGCCTACAACTATGTCAGAGAACCTGAAGAAGCCTAAAAAATACTGTTTGTAGTCATTGAGGCAATCATGAAGAACAAAGTTGGTGGATGCTGTATCTTTAGTCTCACCTGTGGATTCTGTACTCTACAGTGAAGGCAAAGCATATCTGATCATGTCACTGACATCGTTAGAAGTTTTTAACACCTCCACCATACTGGAGAATAAATATAATTGTCTTAGTATGACCTATAAGGATTCTTATACTCTACTTTCAACTGATTTTCAAGCCATGCCTTCCAAACTTCTTCTTCTACATCTAATCTGTAGCCACAACAGTCTCTTCATCTGTCCTCAGACATGGTGTCATGTATTTCATGTCTTTGGTTTCCCCAACATGATCTGGGAATGTGTATCTTGGAATCAATCTAGGGAACTTTTAGAAATGTTCATTCTTGAGTTTTACTAAAATCCAATCCCAGTATATTTATATATAAATAAAATATTTACAAAATTTGGCCCAGAAATCTATATTTTTAAAAAATTTTCTATGCAATTTATTTTTCATTTGCAGTACTACTTGAGGGCCACATCCCACTCTTCATAACAATCTCTCTTTTTCTTCATTTCCCAATCAACAGATCAAATATTATGTCCTTAATAGTAATTTTTTTCAGCTCTTTCTTTTCTCAGATGAAATTATTGCTTTGCTCCTTGACCTTATTTAGGCTTTAATCTTATACTTATATTAATTTTTGCTTTTGTTCATGTGATTTAGACTGTGACATTTTGGGAACATGAATTCATCTGTAACAAGGTCTTATTCCATGTTAGCAGTCCGTAGCAAAGTAACCAGGACTGGGACATGGAAGCTCGGAGTCTAATGAAGAGCCCAAGAAAAATCCACCACAGTACATTGTGAGTGTGTGATGCAAAGCAGAAGGCAGAGTGTTCTAGAAGCTACAGGGACACTGTGCCTGGAGAAGAAGGCTAAGAAAGAAGCATCTTGGAAACTGGATGTGTAAGTTGATTCATGAAAAAGGACTAAGAATTATCTGAAGGATGAGGAAGAGCATTCCTCCAGCAAAAGAAAAAAGGCACCACAACCTAGCCTGTGGAGTGTGTGTGTGTGTACAGAGAAAGAGGTGGATGAGAACAATTAGTTCTCTCTGTCTAGCTAATATTTTATTAGATTTCTTTCACAGTAAGTTTAAATTCATATTATACAAATACACAAGACATAGGAACACTGAGTAAATTATTATTTCTACTCTTACTATAATTAATACTCTCTATTAATATTTTTGACCCTTGTGTCATATGCGTTTCTCCTGATTGAAAAGTTAGCTAAGCAAAAACCTCATTTCACAGCTAAAACCATTGTATAATAGCTTTTAAAACCACATCAAATTGCAACTGACAGCCACAAGGTGGCTCCAGACTACGCCTGTTATCTACCAGGCATAAAATTATCATTCAAAAGGTATGTTTTATTTATTATTTTTTTTTTGTTTTCTTTGTTTTTTTTTAAGCAGCACTGTAAGAACTATTTTTGTTTGCTTTACAAAGAAATATAATGCTATAAAATAAATTCATTTTTAAATGTCCTTCTCATATCCTTCTTAAAGTTGGGAGGTATTTTAAATAAAGTATGTTTATTCAGACATAGCTCTAAGGAAATTTTAATTGTGCTACACATTTTTTCAAATGTATTATTTTGCTATACTGGTGTTACTATCTAAATTTACACTTTGGCCCCTTTTCATTTGAATTTCTTATATTATTTTGATAACTAATGCCTTAACTCTAACTAGTGGGAAATTATTGAAATGAAGAGCTAATTTTTAAAAACATTTTTATTTAGACTGATTTCAAAATGCTTCAGCTTTCACAGTTTGCTTTCTCGACTAACTGGCATTTTTGAGATTTTTTTCAGCGGTGCCTTCTCTCTGCATTTGCTCTCACAGCTGAAGTCCAAGTGATTGCACAATGTAAGAACTGATGTGGGAGGTCAAGGTGTAGGCACTGTAAACTCATCGGTTTTGTCATGTTTATGGTGTTCATATTGCCTCAGCACTGATACAATCTATCTGGACATTTTTTCAGTTTGAAATGCTACCGGATGAACTGCAGGAAAAGATACTTTCTCTCTTGTCCTCTCGACGCATGAGACTGATGATGCTGTCAAGTCTTCCAGGCTTGCTGCTATTGGTTTATTTTTAACGTTTTGTTTTTCCTAGAAATTGGAGTTTGCTGCTCCTCTCTCCTGGGGGACTGCTGGTTTATGCTCACACACCTCTACGTGGACTTCCAAATCTCCCTTGGAAACGTTTTATTGTGATCTCAAATTGCATATTTTTAATGGATTCTATTGTGAAGGTTGTGTTGTGCATGAAAATCTGTAACATAGAATATTTTCACAAAGCCAAAGCCCTCGTCGAGGTAGGACAGACACACACAAATGCATATGTTCACACGTCATTTATATGGAATTGTTATTCCTATTTATCACTCATGCTGGCTTATTTACGTCTAGAATTGACCTCAGGGTTTCCTGTGCTCTAGTTTGCCATAGACTACGCTTATCACTGTGAGATGCTTCCATTTATACATTGGGAAAGGACTTGATGCATTTGAAATTATGGCCCCTACATTAGGAGCAAGAGCTAAAGGAGGAAAAGCAAATTCATCAGAGAACAGAGACAAGAAAGAGTTTTGCTTATGAGTGATAATTAATTCATAGTTTGAGAGCTTGCAAAGGGAAAGTGGGAAATAGGTTAATCTGAATTTGAAGTTAACTCCAAAGTTCTATAGTCTGAAATGAATAATTATTAGAATGTATTTCTAAATACATTAGAAAAATGTACATACATTAAATGTATGTACATGTAATGTACATACATTAAAATGTAAATACATTAGAATGTATTTTCTTGCTAACCCTGCCAAGAACCTAACTCCCTAACTGTCAAAGACACAGCTGCCAATCTAACCTGTTACACTGCCAAGAGATACTTTGATATCTACCTGCAGCACTCCTAGTTATGCAGAGCTTGAACCCATTCTGGAATGGAACATGTGCATATCTGACATATCTAGTCTCAGGCTATCCGGTGTCTCATAGCAGTTTGGTGCTGATGGTGAGCACCAGCACAAGGGTCTTTAACTTTTCCCTTGATATGACCTGCTGCTGCCAGGGCAGAAATATAAAATAGCTGGCAAACAAGTAGGACACCAGTCTAGGGTAATGTTGGCCATGAGCAATTTTTTTTCAGCCCAAGCAAATTCCTCCTTAGTTAAGCCTGCCTTGAACTGATGCCCACTTAAAGTACCTCTCCCCCTTATCTGGTCCTCTTTCTCAGACACTACCCTGAACTGATGCCTGCTCCAACTATGTGTTTTCCTTATCTAGTCAACTTTACACAAAAGTGACTTTGAACTTGCTGTGACAATGATGTTATATGTAACCAATCAGCTTCTGTACTTAATTGTGGCTTGCAAAACCTGTATCAAGTGTGAAAGAACAAATGTGCCTGATACTCTGAGGGATTATCTTGACCAGGTCCATTGATGTATACAAGTTTACTTTCTGCCTTTGGGTCCCAGAATCCTTCAGTGTTTCCCAACTTGAAGGACATTAAATAGGATTTGGAATTCCATGACTGGAAACATAAAAGACAGAAAGTCTTCTCTCCCTTGTGCCTCTGTGACTCTCACTCATTTGCCATAGAACTTAGAAACCAGGAAGAGATGTGTGTGCTATGTGACATCCATGTGATAATGAACAACATAGTTTCATAGCCATGGTACTGATAGCAAGAGCTTTGTGTGGTACAATGCAGGAAAAAGAGGATTCACTGGAGAAGTTGTTCCTTAAAGATAATCTGTGTGCTGATCTGCAAAAAATTCAGGACAGAGTAAATCATTCCACTAGGAACCCACCAAAGGCCTGCAGAACTGTGTAAATACAGGGAAGCCACTTCAGGGAAGCAAACAACTGGAGTGTGTGTATTCAACCTCAGAACAAGGTTGAAGTGTGACTCAGGAGCAGAGTGCTTTCCTAGTGTGCACAGGCCACACATTCCTGCAAGGGAGCCCTGTTGAGCTTTGTGTGATTCTGAACACAGGTAGCCAAAGACACAGAAATTTTATTGAAGCCTAACTCTGAATGATTCATGTTTAAGTCAGTAACATGAATAAGTAGGAACTTTGGATCAATGAAATATGTTCTTCACTGGACTGAGCTTGTATCTAGATAAAATATATTTCAAACCACACTTATGTGAACCTAGAAGAGCCCCTGATATTTAAAATTCTTACCTAGTTTTTGTAGGTCCATATCACTTGTTTCCCAGGCATATCATGTGGAAGAAAGCCATATGTTACTTAAATGACATTTCCTTCTTACCTTATTTTCATCTGTTTATAGGGGGCTTACAGTATAGTTATACCAAAAACTGCAGAACAAAATTGACAGGGACAAGAGTGAGACAAGCAAGTCACAGTTTTGAATGATACTCTTTCTCGACACTGAAAGTGCAGTGACTTAAATTATATAAATTCACTGGCTTTAATTTTTTAAATTCACTGCCAACAGTGAATGCCAAATTTCCATCCTGGGCCATTCCCCTGTCTCACTTAGTCCCGGGCAATGCTTCTTGAGTTGTCTCCTCATACTTGTCATTTTCATAAAGTTCGAGTGAGACAAAAGCAGTGTTATCGCTGCCATTATCAAAAGAAAGTCTGGTTGAAGAACCTGGATTCAGCTCCGACATCATTGCCAACACGTCTCCTTCCTCCGCCGGCTGTTCTGTGGGGCAGAGGCACCATCAGCTGTCTTGCTCTGCCCACACCAGCAGCTGCTTGGTCTTGTTCCATGACACACACAACAACAGTGTGTGTGTGTGTGTGTGTGTGTGTGTGTGTGTGTGTGTGTGTGTGTCCTGGAGGAATGCATTCAAGACTTGTCAAGGTTTAACCCCTTCTTTAGACATTTTTCTATAAAATCTCTTTCCAGTGCACATTAACAGGTACATTTGGATAAGGTGATGCTTTCCAAAATCAATTTTTAAAAATTTGTTGGTGTTTAATGTAGATGCAGTTGTCTATCCCAGCCTTGAAAAGAGTTTCTCTAAAGATCTGGAAAGATGGTTCTACTGAAGTACCTACTTTTGGAGTTGAATAAAAACTCAACAAACTTCTCTTTTACCATGTTTAGTTTTGTCCACTTTCAGAGATGCAACTGAGTGCAAAACAAAAATTTACCAGAAATATTGCAAAACATTTTCAAGGAGGAATATATAAAAGTCTGTAAGGAATCAACATATACAAAACTAGAATGGAGGATTAGGTACCTATGTGTCTTCATTGAGATGAACTGAGATGTATTATGTATATGTTCTAGTTCCTCAAAATGAATGTAACCAATATGTACTGCAAATATCCACTAAACTTTTTTAAAGCCAGTGAATTAATGTAATTTAAGTCAGAAACAAAAACACTCTCTACCTATAAAAATAACATTACTCTGAGTGTCTCAATTAGTTAAAAACAAAGCAATGCAAGAATACAGAAGTAAAGTTTTTATGTGAGATGATATATACAAATATTTTCAATTGAATTACTTTATGTATTCAAATGTAAAAACAAGAGGACAATTTATATACATTTATTAAATGAATTCCAGGAAAGTACCTCTTTTTAGGACTCAGAAATCAGCTCATAACATCAGTAATTCAACATAGTGAATTCAATATACAATATACTGATGATATATAATATACCATGAGAATCTTAACAGGTTGCAAAAGCTCAGACTTTTTTTCATTTGAAAATAATTAAGAGAATTTAACTGACCTTAATTTGCAGAACAGCCAAATACATTCTTTTAGAGAAGTATTAGTCTATTTAAAGTTACAATTTAAAAATTATATTCTATATATTCTCATATTGTTGCATTTCAACTGAACTAAATTCAACAAAGGATCATGCCAATTAGAAGATATTTATAAGATGTTTCAAATTTAAGGTTTAAAAGATTACTTCAAATATTTGAATAATAAAAGTGTTGAAAATAGAAATCAAAGTTGATGATTATAATTTAAGGTAATATGATTTTTTCCAAAAATTTGTATGCAAAGGGTACTTATGTTAGAAAGCAGAGAAATTAGGAAGAAAAAGGGACAAAAAGCCGGTGTGCAGCAAAGGAACGCACACCTAGCTGTGAGCAGGTCTTAACTGCACTAAGGATTTTAAACATGAGGAAGCCTCATACATGTGTGGATAATCATGCCTTTCAGTCCCCTTTAAGTTAGATAATTTTGTTGTTGCCTTGTAGTTAATCTTGTACATTTTATTCCTTTTACTTATCTAGATTTGTCATGTGTTTCCATATCATTATTTTATGAAAGGTAAAAAAAAAAAGTAAAACCCAAACATGAATAATATAAAGGGAAATTATGAGCTTTAGTTCAGCTTTAGTCCAGAATTTGTAAGTCTGGGGTTAGACTGGTCTATCAGTGAGGACCAGATCCATAGGCCTTTTAGTATTGCCTTCAGATTCCTTGGAAATTTTGGATTTGTAAAAGCTTCATTCAATTTCTTAAAATAATTATAATGTTCTATATATATTCATCACTTCAGGATATTTTCATACATATATGTGTATATATATATTGTATGTATATGTACATATATGAACATGTATTTATATACATGTGTATTATGTATGTGTATGTATATGTATATATACATATATACATGCATATATACATATATACATGCATATATACATATATACATATATACATACATATATACATATATATACATACATATATATATGTATATGCCAAAATATATATCACAGATATCTGGGACCATAGTTCTTCTTGTTTCCTGTGATGTACCCAGCGTCAAGATGTGTTAATAAGCAATTGATAGAGAGATCTTCTTACTATGTAATTTATAACTAAATTTAAAAAAAATTCCAGAAAAATTCTTAGAAAAGAACATAAATACATACATTTGAGTTCTTATCAAGTTTGTCATTATAATTTCCACAGACGCAAAAACATTGTTTAAAATAATACTAGCCAATTGATACCCTACAATCCTCCCTCTACCCTGAACGATCGTGAATGTGAAATTTAGTCCAAAAGAAAGCAAAGTAGGTTTTCTGTTTAAGTATTTGTTCCTGGGTCTTGACATTGCATGTGTGAGTATTAAAGGGCATCATAAAAAGGACTTCTTAGAGATTTTTTACAATGTGATAGTGGCTATTATATAATGAGTACCAAATGTCTCTCAAAGAATAAAAATCAAAACCAAACTGTATGAATATTTCTGAATAAAAAGCTCCAGTGTCAGCATCACATATATAATCTCTAAGCATTATCTCTTCACCAACTGAGATTCAAGTGACTATTGTATGATGATGTTAAAGTAACTCTGGGGCTAACAGTGCAGCTTAATATGTACGAGGCTGTGGATATAATTCGCAGGACTGCAAAAATGTGACAAAAGCTGTGGTAATTATAAAGACATGTTCTTATTACCAAAGATATATTTGAAAGGAGTGAATAACTTTCAAGATAGTTTGGGGTAAGCCGCATTTCTAAATTATCATCTTTGAATAATTCTATTAAGTAGATAATTTCTTCTGTCACCCAAAGTAGACAAAAATTAGAGAAATCTCACTGAAGTATACAGTGATTTTATTTCATATCTGTCAGGAACAATCTGATTGTACAATTGCGACTATGACTGGGCCAAGCTTTCCTACCCGCAGACCAGCTATAATTTATCCGAACTTGAAGATTTAATCTTTATCTTGACCCCTAGTTAACAACACAGACTCCAGTGGTCTCACATGCCGTAATGCTCCAGGGCAGGACTGCTCTGGGATCTTCATCTTCATAATTCCTCAAGGATTATTGGCATCATCTGGCCTGCCCTCCAAGTCTTTGAGTACTAATGATGTATAAATAAAAGTGCAGTAAGTTCCGGGTAGCTTCTGCTGTTCAGAGCAGCATGCATCAGGCCCAAACTCAGCTTCTTCTTTAAGTCTCATTTCCGTCTATTTTTTAAATTAATTCACCTTGTGCTGTCAGACTCACAAGAGACTAGAACTTAACTTAAGAAGTTCTAGTAATATCCCCTTTGCCTATTCCCTGCATATATCCCTATATAAAAATTTCAGTCATTTTTATATAATTCTAAATCATTATATTATTAATGTTAGCTATTTCCTCTTTTCTCTTTTTCAAAAATTCCTAAAAATTTTTTGGGGGGACTTTATAGCAGATATGTCTCTTAACTCTAATACATGCAGATTTTCTAATCTTCACATTCTTGTGTCAGATTATGTGTATATTTCTAACCACCTTTTTCCTAACATTCTAAATTTTTCTTCATTTACACTTGTTTGAATTAATCTTGTATATTCAATTATTTTCTTATAGTAATTTTCATTTTTGAAATTTTGATTTTATTCTTTTTTATTTAAGTGATTTGATTTTAATAGACTTAATTTTCTTAGGGTAGTTTTATTTTATCTCTGAAAACTCTTATCAAAATCTGAAACACATTTGCCTTCATGTTTTAGATAGATCATTTATTTTATTTCATCTGAAGTGATTATACTTTTCCAATCTTTAATTTTCCCATTAACCTCTAAGTTATAGTATTTCTGAGATAGTTTGGAATTTTAATTTGCAAACTAATTTTGATAAGCTTCCATGTTTGCCCCTCTTCCATATTTTTTGCTTATTTTTATATACTGTCTTGTCCTTCCCATTCCCAGTGATGCACCACCTTGACTGGTGGAGTTCCCAGTTGGAGCTATGTCATGTAAGGTCACTCTTGGTTACCAAAGTTCGATGCTTTGGTAGCAAATGCATTCCAGGTCCTAACCTTTAGGTGATGGACACACAACCTGTGTATCAGCGAGCTTGTGCTTTCCCCTTCCTCCTCCTAGTTAAGAGACTCTGAGTTATGCTTTTTCTTTATCCTTTCATGGACTGAAGAGTCTGCCCTCCCAGGCCTTTATTTCAAAATACAGGTTGAGTTTAGGTCCCCTGATGTTCCTAGGCTCTCCAAGCTACAATTGTAGTCATGTCTCCCAGATTCTGGACCAAGAACTCAACAGATCATCTCTATTAAACTAATTTTCCATTAAAATTGCCAATGCAGTATGTGAACAACGCCACGTATTTTAAATTTTTTTTCTAATTCCAATTCAGTGAATGAGAAATATAAGAAGCAAAAGGAACTCAGTGAACAATATCAACAAAAGAATGTTGGTGGAGTTTTTCTTAATAAAAAGCACATAGTCACCAAATATATGAAGTTTCCCAGCAGCAACACTAATCATCAGAACAGTGCAAATCAAAATCACATGGAGATATCATTTCACTCCTAGGGAGTAAATATTCTCAAAAAGCCAATAAAATTCTGACAAGGAGAATTTCTAATACAATGTTGGTTGGGATATAAATTGATTCAGTCTTATATTTAAGTCTTTGATCCATTTTGATTTATTTTTGTATGTGTAGTGAGAAATAAGTCTAGTTTCATTCTTCTGCACACGGAAATCCAGTTTTCCCTGGTCCATTTGGAGAGACTGTCCTTTCTTTAAGTTCTGCTGCCTCTGTAAAAAATTAGATATGCAAATATATGAACTTACTTCTGCATTATCTCTTCTATTCTTGTGTCTATTTTTTACACCAGCATCATGCTGGCTTAGCTACACAGATTTGTAGTATTTTTGAAGTAAAGTATTATGATTCTCTAGTTTTGCTCTTTCTGTCCAGTGTTGCTTTACCATCTTCTGTAGTTCCATATGAGTTTTAAGATGTTTGTTTTCCATTTCTGTGAAAAATACTGTCTGTATTTTAGTAGGGAAATATTGATTATTCCATTAGTATGGGAATTTTAATCTCGTTAATTATTCCAATTCATTAACATGGGAGTTTTTCCATCTTCTTTAATATAGTTTTCATTGTAGAGTTCTTTTGTCTCATTTTAGTAGCTATTATAGATCAGATAACTTTCTTGATTATTCTAGTTAGTTCATTATTAGTAAGTAAAAATGCTACTGATTTTTAGATTACTGAACATATTTATTTGTTCTAGCAGATTTTCTGCAGTATATAAGATCTTCCTCAGTGATGAATATGATCATAATGCATACCTAAACTGTAGCAATAAACTCAATAATGGGAAGAAAAAGATCTAGTCACCTGCAAAAAGAAATATCTACAATAATTTTTAAACTCCTTTATTTTGAGATAACTTTAGATTTGGTTGTAGGCATAAGAAATAATATAAAAAGATACCCTGTACCACTGGGGACAGTTGTTTTCCATAATAATGACATCTTGTGAAAATATACTGTAATATCACAGGCAGGATAATCACACTGATACAATTCATAATCTCACCCAGAGTACTTCAGTTTTACTTATAGTTCAGTATGCCCATGGGTGTGTGTCTAATTCTGTATATTTGATTACATATGTAAATTTATGAATCAAAATAGTGATGTACAGCTGTGTTGTCACCAAACTATGCAACTATGTAAATTAAGCCTCTGGGCTTCAAGTTATTAATCTATCTGATATTTTCCTTATGAACATTGCATAAATTAATGTAGAAAATATACTTAATTTACCAGAAATATATACATTAATCTCTCTTCCTTGTAGTGTGTAAAATAAATATACTAGCAAGCAAGACACAATACAAAATTTAGTGCTTAAATATTCCAGGTATTCTGATATTCCACTTCCAACTCTGAAAATAATTCAATGTAAATTTAAGAACTCTACAGTAAGACATTTTAGGGTGAATCTAACATGTTTAAAAAGAATTTGTAAAAGTTGTATCATTTTTTCAAAATATAAGTAGATGCAATATTATTTGAATAGTAAGACACATGGTGCTTGAAACCCTGTAATTTTTTCCATATTTAGTTTTTGTGAATAGATTCTGATAAAGTCTATGCAGTATGCTAGATATTTTTATTGATGGTAGAGGATGAGCAGAAATTGAGAGGGCCAAGTCCACTCCTTGCCTAAATCACTGTGTTTATAGTAGTTCACATCAGCTTGTTTAATGAGTTTCAAACTAATGCCTTATTTCTAAAAATTGTCATACGAATTCTTCTTCTTGTGTAGGAAATACACTTCAACCATTAAAAAAAAAAAAAAAAAAAAAAAATCACTTTTAGTTGCATTCCCCCTCTTGACCACTAGAAAGCGCCCAAAGAATCTATTAAAACAGCAGTTCTTCCTAGCGTGAAAGGGCCTAGGTCTCTCTTCTCATTTCAATTTTTATTTTACTCAACTGTTATTTAGGCAAAGTGTCACAGATTTTTTTTAAATTACAGTTTAACTCTCATAGAATATTTTAAAAATAGTCTTTTCAAACTCACGGCACTTTTGTAAAAAAATTTACAATTATTTGATTTTCCATTCCTTTGTCTTATATATAAAAAAGTTGTTTATCTCATCCTTTTCTTATCCTGAAATATTCCCTGTTCTGCTTCCCAAAAAGCATTTGACTCATTCCTTGTCCATGGTATTACTTACCGCACGTCATTCTTGCACTGCCTGTGTAACATTCTGCCTTAACTTGCTGTCGGAGTATATCCTGAGTGATTTCCCATTGCCCTTCTGCCTTGCAGCTACTTTGGAGTTTCACAACATTTGTGTCTCCTCTACACGGTTATTCCACGATCAGATTTAAGCGATCAAAATATGTGTTCGCTCTTGTCAAGAAGGATTTGTCGTTTTCCAAGTTCTATTGTGTTTGGACGGAGTGGAGTAGGCACTAAGATTTATTTTGGCTTAGAGTCAAATTCCAGCGAAAGCTTTAGAAACCTTTTTCTCACCCAGATTTTGTAATAAAATTTAAGAAATCTCTACCCATTAAATTAGCTAGAATTAGTAGACTGATGTTTTATTGAAGTTATTTTGTAAGTAAAGTCTTGAATGTGTGTGAGTGGGTGGATACATGTTTACATTTGAGCACACAAAGACATACATGTGATGTTCACACACACATGTAACCTGTCTCTGTCACTCCCTCAATCTCATGTAACTCTAACAAATGATTTGTCTTTGTTTCTTTGGGGTTTTTTTTTGTTTTTTAAAGTTTATTTTCCTAACAAGTTTTTTATTTTGCTAAAGATGATCTCTGAGCATAATGCTTCACACTGAACATGGATTTTGTTTAGCTCATCTTTTTTATATATAAAACTTAATAAAAAATGTTTCTCAAACATAGCACCTTTCTTGGACTCAGATGTTTCTCCTCATGTTCTTCCTAAATAGACAAAATGGAATGTCCAACATAGACAGTGTTTTTACACCCATTTATTTGACAAACTAAATATGCCTGAATTTTACTATTGTCTTAATTATTTTGGGGGGTACTGAGGATCAAATTTGGGACCTTTCACTTGCCAGGCAAGTGCCAAACCACTGAGTAAAATTCTGAGCCTGTACCTGCCATCGTTGCTTGTTATTTAGTTATGTGTTTCCTTAATCAGTTCGAGAGGAGGGCTCCGTGACTGCAAACTGCAAGGTGTAGGATGAATCCAGGGGCAGGCTTTATTCAGAAAATTCTCTCCAATTGTAGAAGCTTCTAATTTGAAAATAGGCAAGGACATATATAACACTAGTTTTCAGCCCTGGCTGTGCAGCAAAATCTCTAGAAAATAGCAGGCTTTTAGGCTCCAATTAATAAGTCCAAAAGATGAGCCTAAGAATTGGGACTCTTCAAAGCAATTTGTTTTTCATTTAACTGCGTGCTTCTGACCCGCATTCTGGATTTACATTTAAGAAAGAGAAGCTTAGACTCTTAAACTGCTACCCTGAGCAAGTTTGAATCTTTATTAAATGGTCACAGTATCTTCACAAGGTGGGTGCCCTCTGCATGGAGAAAAGTGAGTAAGGTTCAAAGTCCAGAACCACAGTATGACGCTATGAGCACAGTCCCAACAGCCAGAGTCCTCTGCTCACGGTTCTTGCTCTGCCCCTTGTTACTGTGCAACCTTCAGAATATGACTTGTGTTTGCCTCAATTTCCTTATCTGTAAAATGAAGATCATAGTAATATCTTCTACTTAACATTACCATGTAAAGAAATGTATGCATGTGATGCCTGGGAGACACTAGAATAGTGCTGGTATTGAATATAGATTGCAAACTCATATTCTTGTTTTGATTACTATATTATTTATCAATTCAGGGAAAAAACACTTTGTTTCCTTTGATTTTATTAATCTAAGCTAAGAGAACTGAAATTCAAATGTTTAGTAATAGCACTAGTAAATGTGAGAAGTAAAATTCAAACCCAGACCAAAGTATCTCAAGACCAAAGACTTTACACCTTAAGAAGCTATTTGAATACCTCAAAGGAAGAGGAAATTGCTGCTTCCAAAGGCAGGAATGTTTTATCACTGGGTACTTCCAACCAATAATAGTCATGATATGATGACATTTTATGAAAAACAATCTATTTACCATTTACTGAGTTCTTGTTTATGTAGTTCATATACTTAGCACTTATATGCGTAGACTCAAAATAATACCCAAGTCGTATTATTTTCCCTACTCATCAGACAGGGAAATTGAGGCCCAGGGAAGCATACTATCTTGCCAAGCTCCCCCAATTAGTATGTAGTGGAACAAGTATTTAAACCTACAACTTTCTCTATCATTTGTATCCTTAAGTAGTCTCTTGGCCTGCTTCAGGCTGTGTGGAAAGTTTTCCTAACAGCTGCCCAGCCCAATGCCCATATTCCTGGAGCCACAATCCACCCACTTTGGTTTTCCTTAAGGTGCTGCAGAACAGAAAGCCTCATTGGTGGTGTCTTTTTGCAAAGGAAAAGAAGTCTTCATCATTTCTGGGTTAAACATTCAGGTCATTAGATCCAGACCACGGGGCTCTTCATTTTCCCATATCGATGGCTGTTCCTATGTAGTCTCATCTTGAGACCTTCATCTATGTGGGTCACTCATCTCTGAATATGCCCCAGACACTGTGGCTCCTCTAACAACTCTCTCAAGGAGGTGCCAAGACAGGAAGCTGAGTCCAACCCCAGGCCATCAACAAAGGGTGTTTGTGAACAGGCTGACAAAAAGGACTCATCACTGTGGTGCTGCTGTTTTCAACTCAACATTTTAATATAGGAGTTGTACTGTTTTGTTTTGCTTTTAATTACTTGTGTCTCTGTGACTAAAATGTAACTGGTGGTAGATCAATAATTATTTGAATTTTGTGCACTAAGTTCTTCACAAGCAGTAGATTATTTGATTTTAGGACTTAAACTGACAAAAAAGAGTAAATTTGAAAAGGAGAACACAGTCTCCATGCAAACAAGCTGTTGGTAAATGCTACTTTGCTATACTGGTAGTTGTATCAAGGATTGCATTGTTATTTTTGCTCTTACTTGACACCCATCTGTAATGAGAAATGTCAAAATAATCAACTCATATCAAGCTATATTAAATTTTGTTTCTTCCTTTTAAAATTATATTATTTCTTTAAAAATGTGTTTAATTTTCAGTCATTTTTTTCCATACCAGGAATTGAACTCAGGACCCTGTACTTGCTAGGCAGGCAAAAGTACCACTGAGCTACATCTTTGGCACAAGTGTCCACATTTCTTATTTTTCTGATTTTATAAAGTAAGTAGGAATTTGTTGCTTAGCCAATTTCCCTGAGTTCTATAGCTTTTTTTAATTAAAAAGAAAACCCTGTTTATCAGATATATTAATGAAGTATTGCTTTTAGATGTCTTAGCTTTCCTTATTTTTGGTTCATTTGGAAGTGACTCAAGTTGCTTTAAAACTCTGAAATTATTAATTAGATATGAAGAATACCTCCTAGCTAAATATCAATAAAGTGTTAGAGTTTAGGAAGATATTACAGGGTGAGAGGAGCAACAGTACCATGATGAATCCCAAGATCTTTCCAATTATTTTTTACTGGCCCTTTCAAGATGATCAAAGAGGGCTGGATGTGAGGATTCAGTTCACCTGGTTATCCTTCCATAGAGAGAAAATGTGTCCAGTAATATAAGCAGAACTTAATAAGACTATTGACTATTTTCTCTTCTTTATCATCCTTTAAAATATCACTAAGAATCAACTAAATGACCAATTCAAAATGGACAAAGCTTCTTGACTTTAGCTGGGAAGTAAAGATCAATAGCTCAGATTCTGATCTTTCATTTGACATTTGAACTTAGAGATCTTTTAAAAATATATTTAAAGCGTATGTTTGAATTAACAACTCCAAATCTTTGATCATTTTCTAAGCTACTGGTGGACTCTTGGGTTACCACTTCTACATCTAATCCTTTAATTTTTTTCTTGCTAACAGAACCCAGAGCCTTTGGACCCACTTGATTTGTATCTTTGACCCACTGGTGCCACAAACAATATTTCCTGCCACTGGCTCATCCCTGAAGTGTTCAGTGTTAAATATCTGACCTAAGAACACTCACCCAGGAAGAGTAAATCCCAGGTTCCAAATGGAGCCTGCAGTCAACACAGCATGGGGAGGTACACATGCCTGAGGACAGGAGACTGGTGTCAGTCATATGGTTCAAAGCCAGTGTCAACACTACAGAAAACACCAGAGGAAAAAGAGGAAGACATGGAATATGGTGACGTTTGAGAAGATGAGGCCACCGGTGTTTGTGCTTCTACCTCAGCACTTCTCAGTCTTGCACCCTAGAAAAGCTAGTCTATTATTATTAAAGTCCCCTTGAGTTAGATTTTCTGTCACTCACATATATAGCTCAACCTCCTTGAGGCTGTTTCTTATCAAGGAAGAGATCTTAATGCTACCCACATCATCAGGTGGGTGCAGCAGGTAGATAATATCTGTTAAGTGCATGTTGTCTGATAAACATTGGAACACCATTTAATTATGTTTCCTTTTCTTTTCCTCATGTTCTCTTTCAAATTTCTGGGTAGAAGTGAGTCACACCTGTGTTCCACCTATCCAAGGAGTTTCAGAAAAGGGAGTGGTGTAGATAGTTCCCTGTGCCCTCCTCAGACCTGACACTCCCTCTGCCTTGTCCAGGGCTGCCGTGCATTGTGGGGATACAGCTCTGGGACAGGAACACAAACCATCCCTCACAACAGGCAGAAAAACAAGGAATTAGAGGAAAATTATGTTCTTCTAAGAGGCACTTCACAAGTGCGAAGCAATTAATAAGACTATTGGCACTTCACAAGTGCCAAGCAATTTGGTCTTCCTACAGTATAAAGTTCATGCAAGACAACATCTAGCTTGGGTATTTAGATGATTCTTGTTTTTGATGAGAAAAAACTTAAAGAATTACAGGCCAAAAAGATGTTCTGTCTATGATAAACAGCTCCACTGAACTGTGAGGTAGTTTTTCATTTGGTTATGTAATTGTGGAACTGGAGCACATTCGAATCCTAACCTGATAGACAAGTAAACCGAAGCTGGCATTGATTGGTAAAGTGACTTTCTCAAACTAGCTCAGACCAGTCAGTGCTGCTGATTCACAGGCCAAAGTTCTTTAAATAGTCTACTCCATCCCATTCTCTGCTCAACAAACTCCACTTCACTTTCTATTACCAACCAAGTGTCTGGCAGACACACAAACACCTATCAAGTCTAACAAGCACAGCCAGTTTTCCCAAAGGTAGTGCAATTGTTGATGGTCTGTGAGTCAGCATAGGCCTCATGGACACATTTCCTTCCTGCTGCATGGGGGCGGGTGAGGCACTTACCAGGGCATAGCAAGCATCTGGTACTCTCGACATTGTGGTGGTGATCCCCTGTGTGGTGAAGAGGGTGTGGTGGAAGGACGGAAGGCTGTGATGTGCAGTGTTCAGCAGCATCCGTAGCCCCTACCCACCAGATACCAGTGACAGCGCTTCACTTTCACACTAAAAATGTCTCTAGATGTTGCCAAATGTCCCTGGAAAGAGGAGAGGCAAAATCCACCTTATGAAAAGCTGTGCATTAGAGAAGAGGCTTTTTGTGATAAATAGTTCTTAAACACTTTTCACTAAGGCTAGGAAGTCCTGTAGACCTGGGTGAAAGAAGATAGGACTATGCTTGGGCCAGGAGCACCTCTATTATAAGACAGTTTTAAAAGTGTCAGCTTATGGTCCCAGCATCATACACACACAGACACACACACACATACACTCACACTCACAAATGTGTCAAACTTTTAAAGTACACTGTTATTAGAGTCTAATATTTTTACTGTCTACCAGTACTGTCTTTATGTAAACATCTTATTGTTCTGCTTACTTTGGTATAACTTTATCATTATTTAAAAGACAAGTTGGTCAAAATAAGTTAAGATATAAATTGAACCATGCTATACACTAACTTAGCCTGTCACTCCACCAAGCACTTTAGAATACACATATTTCTGAAGTGTACCTACTGCGTTCACAGAAGTAGACCATATTCTGGACCAAAAATAAACTTTAAAAAATGTAAAAGGGTAGGTGTCATATTCAGCATGTTCTCAGTTTATTATAAAATTATACTAGAAAGTCTAAATGAGTGATATCTAGAATATCCCCCAATATTGGAAATTAATACACTTCTAAACAAGATATGAAACTGAAAGGAAGTCTCAAAAATAGAAAATAGCAATCCAATTAAAACAGGACAAAGATCTTAACAGATCTCATCAGAGGAAAAATCCAAAAGAAAATGAACACATGAGAGGTTACTCAGCATCATTTGTTACATTCCAAATTGAACAGTGAGATGCTACTGTACATTTATTGGAATGATTAAAATATAAACATAAAACAAAAAAAAAAACAGACTCTCACCTTATTAATTGCTGACAGGGAGGCATAGTAGTAGGAATTCTGACTGTTTGTGGGAAGGCCAAATGATACAATGCACTTTGGAAACAACTTGGTAGTTTCTTAGCACAACATAGTCTTATAAAACCTTGTAATCATGCTCCTAGGTATTTATCAAAGTGATTTAAAATATGTCCACATTAGAAGCCTACCCATAAATATGCATAACATCATTATAAACCCCAAACTGGCAATTAAAGTGTTCTTTAGTAGGTAAAATTGGATTAAGAAATTTTGTATGTTCTTTCAATGAAATATTATCAGGCAATGAAAAGAAACTATTAAGCCATAAAAAGATACAAACAACATTTAAAATGTATATTGGTAATAAAAAGAAATCATACTGAAAAGTTTGCATATTAATTACATGCAATTCTATAACATTCTGGAAAGGTAAAAACTACAGCAATAATAGTGTTTGATCAGTGTTCCATGATGGGGGTGGGGCAAGTAAGTGACCTGTAATGAATTTTTAGGGTAGAATTATTCTGTGTGACACTATAATGGCAAATGCAAGAAAATATGCATGTTTATCAAATCTATAAAACTACAACTTTCCAAAGAATGAGCTCAACTTTAGAAAATCTTATTGGGGATTGGATATCTCAAAAAGAGTATGTAGAACAGCACAACAAATTTAACTGTGTTAAAAATGAATGAAACAACCTCACTAAAGGGCACGAAAGGGGAAAAAGGATCAAGCTAAGTAACTTTAGAAACGAGTGGACTCTGGGCTGAGGAATTTGGCTCAGTGGTTCTGGTATCTGTCTGGCAAGCACAAGGTCCTGAGTTCAATCCCTGCTACCACACACCACAATGCTGGACCTGGTGGCTCACATCTGTAATCCCAGCACTAAGAAGATAAAGACAGGAGGATTGCCATGAGTTCAAGTCTAGCCAGGGATACATAGTGAGTTCAGGGCCAGCATGAATTACAAAAAGCAAGCAAACAAAAACAACAACAACAACAAATGAATGGAATCTATAAGACTCATACAGTTGGTAAAGTTGTTTCCCATGGGAGGTATGGCTTAAAAAACTTGATACCACTGTATGTGTGTACTGTAATTGAACAAATACAAAGACAACAAGATAGAAAAGAAATTTCTTGCTACTGGAAAGTATATAGATACCCTGAACTTACATTTTGTTTTATAGCAATGGTTTTATACAGAAAATGTATCTAAGTGTACAGATGCATAGGTAAGTATCATACATAGATTTTCTTGCCTTGTTGGCTGAGAATCTGAAGCGGTGAAACCTAGTATCAATAAGTTCACTTATTACCAAGACTCTTCAGTGGCAGGGAACAGGACTTCTTAGGGAAGTGACCGACTATATGATCAGAGCGTGATGAATACAAGAAAAGCCTGGAGTACTCACAGCTTTTAAAGAAATGTTTATTGGTACATTATATACACATCATGATCACACTTAGTACTGAGAATTTGTACCAGTATATTACACGATTTGATTCTCATTTTTCCCATTCCGCTACCCAATCTACAACTCCCTACCCCCTACATACGTAAGCTTTGTTTCTTTTTTTTAACTATCATATTTTTACCCTCATTATTTACCCCTACACCTCATTTCCCTTTGAATATTTTCTATTTTACAACATCTATCATATATTCTAGTATCATTTACATCTATCATATGTTCCAGTACTCATTTACATCTTCAGTTTCTCATACCAGAGAAACACGTCCGTGGCCTATTTATTGCACTTATATTCCTCAAGCTATGCCCATTTGAGTATAAGTGACTCAAACTTATCAGTCTTTATGGCAAAGTAATATTCCACTACATAGAAAATCACAACTTTATCCAGTCTAGAGTTGATGGGCATTTGGGCTGTTTCCAAGATTTAGCTATCACAAACTGAGCCGATATAAACATGGATGCACATATGTCAGTGTGATATGAATTATTTAATTCTTTCATGTATATTCCTAGCAAGGGAATAGCAGGGTCAAATGGGACCTCTAATCCTAGTTTGTTGAGGAATTTCCACACTGATGTTCAGAGTGGTTGTACCATTCTACAATCCCACCAACAGCGGAGAAGTGTTTCTTTTTCTCCGCAGCCTTACCAGCATTTATTGCTACCTAACTTCGAGATAACAGCGAAGAATCTTGCTTGCTTTATTTACACTCCCAAATATCTTGAGAAAAAGAAGACAGACTGCTTCTTTACCTGATAGTATTTTAGCTTGACAGCAAAGAGTCTATCTAAACAGGATTATCAGGCTGTATCTGGTACACTGCATACTCCATAGAAATAAGAAATGGCACATCAAATAAAGAGAAAACTTGGATGGGAAATTATCCCTCAGTGATGAGGGAGAACCACTGTAAAAGGTTCATGGAAAGCAAAGCAGTAAACTCCACACCACAGTGTGTACATAGCCAGCCTGGTCATTTCATGGAGGATGTTCTTACTGAAGGAGTGCACACCTCAGCCACTGAGAGTCCCTTCCCTGGGCCTACGAGACTTAGGCAGAGGCTGGGATAAGTGGTAGAAAAGAGAGAGATGACAAAATGTTATATGCGTACAGAGAGGGGTAATGTAAGAACACGCAGGAGACAGAAGGGCAAATGGAAAGGAGACAGGTGTGAAGTAAAATTTGCCAGGGGATTCTAGTCTCAGTTCTAGAAAAAAAAATGAAGATTGTATTTTAATAGCAAGAATTATTTTTGTGGAACATTTAAAAATGTTTCTCTTTTAGAAACTGTTTATCAAAACAGCAATTGTGTTTTTGTCAGCACATTCACTAGGTGAAACTTATATTATTAAATCTGGTAGACAAAATAATACCCCAAACTGTAACAATTGTAAATAGTCAGTCTTTCTGAGTATCATAATGTCCCCACTGTTTTTCTGAGCTCTCCTTGGAGATAGCCACAGCCCAGCAACGTGCAAAAGCTTTCCTTTCTCCCTGCATGATTGTCTAGGACAACCCCCTCTTATATTTTATTTTTAATCATCTGCAGTTTTTCAGATACTCCATATTGTGACTTCGCTAGTACAATAAACAATATCCAAAATTTCTGAGAGCTTCATGTTCCTTTTCTCTTGTGGCTGATAGCATGCTGTTTCTGCCTCGCGTTGGATACTAGATGTGGAGCAGATAACATACAGAGAGGAAAATAAGGGCTATTCATAGGAAGGCCAGATTCACATGAGAATGAAAATAATTTCCCCAAACCAGGAAGCCTTTTTTGTAAAAAAGAAAAAAAGTGCATACATTCATTTCAAGTGCAGAGATGAGCCAATTTAGAGTAATTTTCACCTTGACCCAGAAATCTTAAGTAGAAGCATAAGTATTTGAAGAGAATTCAAAGATAATTCACTGTAGGAGAAAAAGGAACAGAGAAAAAAAAGAGGGAGTGGAACCCTTCCAACTCCACAAATTCTTCGGAATTCCACATGAGACATTATAAACATCCTCTCACATTTGGAGAGCTGTCAAGTTAGTGATACTGTATTGTTTTAAAAGACATCTCCAGATTCAGTTTTTTGCAAAAATAATGGAGTTTTATAATAACAAACCAAGACAGTAGTGTCTATAAATAAATGCTCTTGCTCTATATACTTAAGGTATAAGTAAAGAGAATCTCTGTTTCACAAACCAAACTGTAATTTGAATCACTTCAGTTTTCTTTAACTCCTAATTCTATAAGTCTCTGATGAGTTTTGGTATTCAGATCTTTTAAATCTCCTTAAGTGATTTCACTGCTTTGTCAGGATTAACAACCACAAGAGAAAAGTTAAGGAGTAAGTTTTTACAATATCCCACATTATTTTTCACGCACTCCTAACATATATGCTATTGAATTTTAAAGGTGTGATAGCTCTCTGTTGATCTCATAGAGCTGAGGAACTTCGCTCTGCCAAGACCCATGTGCACAGAAGATAAATGTCTTTGCTCAAAAATTCAGTGTATTCTTAGGTTGTTGAAATCTTTTTGGAAAGAATGACCCTCCCCCCAGTTGAATGATTACCTGTATACATTCTGAGTTTATTGTTGCACAACTTTTCCAGAAGGTTTGTACCTAATAGGAGTCTGCACATTTTGTGATAGGCAGTTACTAAGCGACTAAATAAAATGAACAACCAGAGAAACCACAGGCCAACTTACACATACTTTGTTGGCCAAAATCATTCTGTCCAAGGCCTGTTCTAGACTGCACCCTTGGCTCCTGCATTACTCTGCATTTTGTCATCACCTAAGAAGCTTTCAAATGTACTAACACATGGACTCCAGCCACGAACAATTACATTAGACTTTCTAGAAATAAAAAGGATGGTCTCAAATGAGAGTTCCAGTGATCTGGGGTCTTATTTTCACTTTCTCCACTCAGAAATCCCTATACATGTGAATTCACAGTCCCTGCTCCAACTAGTAGAGAATTACTTATACCTCCACAACTTACCTTGCTACCTTTGGCCTCTGGGATTTTGTATACATTGTGCTCTCTACTTTAAACAATCGGTTATTGCTGACCCTTACTAGGCTAGTTCTATGCTAAAGCCCAAACTCCCTGCCTCTCCCAGAACTGAACTGGCTTTCTATAATGTGTACCTTTTGCTCATCTCTATGACTAAATAGACTTTAACCAGTAAGAAAGCAATATGTAAGTTCTGTTGTTTTATTTCATCCATTTCTACACAAAGTGTAGTGTTAACCAGTACAGATGTAATTGTTTTTCTGTTTTTGAGTAAGAATTTATCCAGGTACCCTGTGTTCACATTTTCAGATTATAACAGGAGTCAGTAGCAAGCTCTGTGCTTGGAAGGGCTCATGCGGGGTTCATTGATGTGGAAACTTGATGGGGGCAGAGAGGAAGTCTCTTGTCAGCTCACACTATTCAGGAAAACAGCAGCCAGTAGCCTGAGAGGGAAAGTGAATATAAACAAAGTCCGATGTGCAAACTCTTCCCTTTTATATCATACTTGGTACTGAAAGATTCAGTTACTTATATACACTTTCAGTAAGTTAGAAATAATTTCATTTGTTTCTCAATAAAAATTGCTTATGTGACTGGAAGCACTGACTTATTTCAGCCTTTGAAACTTGGGCTTTCAGACTTACAGTTCAGTACAGTTAATGTGCATGTAAAGCGGGTGCCTGTGTTAAATACCCATTGGGCGCCACATAAGCTTCCCCCAAATCCCTGATATATTGATTGGTTTATTACAACATGTAGAAAAAATTACTATTATCTCTAGTTTATAGATGAGGAAACTTAGGCACAAAAAGGTTTTAAACACAAAAGCCAGAGGTCAAAATCTGCCAGACAGCTTCTATTTTTGGTCTCTTTAATAGACTGTTTTCAATAAAACAGTATACAGCTTACAATACCATGTTGTAAAATATTTTTGATTCTAGCTGTAATCAAATTTCGAACTTATGAAGAAGGACTCAAACTTCTCCTCTGTGGTTTGACTCAGTAAAGGGTTGGATGATGTCATTTCTAGAGATAACCCGTCAATACAATATCTTCTAGTAGCTTCTACAATCTGTAAATAAAATCCCATGTTGCACTACTGAATTTTCAGATTAAGATACACTTCTCATTTCTCATTCATGACAAAACATCTTACTTCCTTCTCAACTAATAGAGATAGTGAATCAAAAAAAGAGGTAACTTTTTTAGACTAAGAATAAAATCTATGAATTTATTGTAAGAACCATAAACAGAATCTTTCATTAATGTTTATTTTCATTATAATTTTAGTATTTTGTGACACTAGAAACTAGTTGAAGTGTTGGAGATCCATATGCAAATATAGACAGCCAGCTCCATTGATAACATTGATACGGCAGGGGCCGGGGATTTAGCTCAGTGGTTCCAGTGTCTGCCTGACAAGTGTAAGGTCCAGAGTTCAATCTCCATGAGGGCAGTGTTGGGCCAGACCTGTGCATGGAGACTGGTACCCCACGAGGGCCAGGCAACTGGGCACAGAGCAGATGCAGAGGAGAGGAGGTGAGTGTGCACAAAGCACCTGCCTGGAATGGCTGCAGGACAGGCTGCAGGACAGCCAGGAAGAACCTTGGCTCTGAAGCTGCACATAGTCAGCATAGCATCCATCCGGGGTACCAGGAGGCTCGCTGGAGGCTGCGTGTGTGTGTGTGTGTGTGTGTGTGTGTGTGTGTGTGTGTGTGTGTGTGCGCGCGCGCGCGCGTGTGTGTGTGGACAATTTCACCAGCCCAACTTCTCACAATGCGGGGCGTGGTGGCTTAGAGAGGCAGAGCAGCACTTAGGAGGCAAAGGCAAGAGGATTGTTGTTAGTTCGAGACTATTCCAGGTTACATAGGGAGGTTGATTTGGTTATAAAATAAACCCTACCTAAATCTGGGCATGCGCATGTGCACCAGTAGTCCTAGCTGCTTCAGAAACTGAAGCAGGGGGTGATCTGAGTTTCAGAGATTCGGACCAGCCTGGACATCATGTTGCACTTTCCCTTCTATACTGTCTAAATTTTACATGATATTTGTCATCAAATTTTAAAATTCTCATTGTGCCTTTCATGTTCTATGCTTTTAAATAAAAATGTCAGTCAGACCAATTTTTCCCTTCAAATGAAGTAAATTCTGCCTCTGACATGTTTCAGATCATTTTTCAAAGTTTCCATGGTAATATTTCTTTCCTGAATTATTCCCAATCACATCAGTCTATCTGGAGACCTAAAATTAATTAAGTGGAAGCAAGCAAGATTATGGATATTTCTGTATATTGTTTTAATTTATTTATAGACTTGAATTTATTGATCAGTATTAATCTAAACATACCAGGAAAGAGAAAGGAAAAAGGGAATGATGTTTTATTTTTTAAATAACTCACAGATTTACAGCTTATATTATTAAAACCTGGAATAGTAACTTTTCACATTTCCATAATTGGACTAAATTGTTTAAGCCATCTCTTCCAGACTTCAAGCTTTCACTTAAAAATAAGACCTCTTGATTTTTTTTTCTTCTCTTCAGTGATTTGATATCAGTGTTTCCTCACCTGTGTTTATGAATCAAAACTGCACCTTTGTTAAGCATTTCACACTTGGGCTCCTCCGGGAAAATGGATTTGTTCGTCAGTTTTTCATTGTTCTTTTTTAGGGGAAGCCTTTGCTGCCTGCAGCATGCCGCTCTTCTGTGGAGCCCTTGCAGAAAATGAAGTCCATTTCGTAGGATTCTTTGTCTTAAAAACGATAATAGCGTCGATATCAAAACAACTTTCACCATGTCAAGGTCTGGAAGGAACTGCTCTCTTCAGTTCAGCGATTACAGCATGTGTTTTGTGAGACTGTCCTTGAAAACGGATCACAAAGCGTTCCTTTTCTCCTTGGTCTGTGGTCTATTGTTGGTCATAAAGCCGACGAGTTCTGCCAAAACCAAAATTGCAAATTAAGACAGTACGGGAACAGCTATGCAATTTGTCACCGGTTATCGTTACCATTATTTGTGTTATTTATTAGTCTATTAATTAAGGCTGAGAGTCTCTACAAGGCTCAAACAAGCTGAATGCTATTTGTGTGGTAATCGCGCTGTATGATGTATGAGAGTCACGTGGTATTTCTACCACTATATACTGTTTGACAAGAAATAACTGGCATTTAGCACCATTGCAAAATGGTGCTAAACAATGGTGCTAAACAATGGTGCTAAAGCACCATTGCAAAGTTCTTCCTTAGGAATTAATTAAAATTACTTACTAAGGATTTCAGGCTGTCAAATATATCAATAAAATTAACTTTTATTCATTACTTTCCAAGTTATAGTGCTTTCTTATGCAAGTCTTTATTGTGTTTACCAATGTTTGATATAGACACTATTTCAGTAACAACTAGGGACAAGGCTGATTTGGACTCATGAACATAGACTCCTAGTGCCAGTGAGAGTATGGCCAGGCCTAGCAGTGTATCCTTAGCCTTCCAAGCTCAGAAATGGGCAATGCCTTAAGGTCCTTGTAGAACTGAGAACTAGAAAAATTAATCTTGGAGACTAGTTTGTATTTTTCTGACAAGGATGCTAGAATAGAAGATTTCAATATCTAATCTGTTTGAAACAGAAAGAAAAGAAAGGTTCTTCACTGCATGTGAAATTGAAACATTGGGCATCATGTATTATGAAAGATGTTGTGGACAATGTTGAGATTGTAACAAAAAAGTAAGGAAACAAATTTTATATATATGGGGGGGTGGTAGGGTGGGTGGGGCTATGGGAAAAAATGAGAATTAAGTTGTGTCTTATACTGGTACAAATCCCCATTATGGAGTGCAATCATGATGTGTATATTTAATGTACCAATAAAGATAATTAAAAAAAAAAAAA